>JAGTYA010001525.1:0-10534 GCA_024291935.2 Okapia johnstoni
ATGTGTGCTCTGTATCAGTGAGCTCTGGAGACTAGGTATGTTCTGACTGGGAAACTGAATCCCTGGGTACAGACCCATTGTTATGGCTTCTTAACAGACAAACATCTCTTGCACCAGGGGAGCCTGAGTAAGCACTTCCTTGGGCTACCATTTATGACTCTAAGGAAGAGACCCTACCAGGCTGCCTTTAACTGAAAATCACAAGCGGCTGGAAAGTGGTACCTGGAAAGTCAGTGGAAGAGGCCACAGTGCCTAGGCCCTACCACCCGGGTAGGGCTTTCCCAAGCCAGGGAACCTCAAGGAACACTCCTCAGAGCTATTGCCCCATGTGTGCTCTGTATCAGTGAGCTCTGGAGACTAGGTATGTTCTGACTGGGAAACTGAATCCCTGGGTGCAGACCCATTGTTATGGCTTCTTAACAGACAAACATCTCTTGCACCAGGGGAGCCTGAGTAAGCACTTCCTTGGGCTACCATTTATGACTCTAAGGAAGAGACCCTACCAGGCTGCCTTTAACTGAAAATCACAAGCGGCTGGAAAGTGGTACCTGGAAAGTCAGTGGAAGAGGCCACAGTGCCTAGGCCCCACCGCCCGGGTAGGGCTTCCCCAAGCCAGGGAACCTCAAGGAACACTCCTCAGAGCAATTGCTGCGTGTGTGCTCGATAGCAGAGAGCTCCGGAGACTAGGTCTGTTCTGACTCTAAAACTGAGGGCCTGGGAGCAGACCTATTGTTGTGGCTTCTTAACAAAAAACTCTTGTACCAGGGAAACCTGAATAAGCACTCCCTTGGGCTACCTTTTATGATTCTAAGGAACAGACCCTGCCAGGCTGCAATTGGCTGAAAATCACAAGGGCCTGGAAAGTTCTACCTGGAAAGTCAGTGGAAGAGGCCACAGTGCCTAGGCCCCACCGCCCGGTTAGGGCCTCCCCAAGCCAGGGAACCTCAAGGAACACTCCTCAGAGCTATTGCCCCATGTGTGCTCTGTAGCAGAGAGCTCTGGAGACTAGGTCTGTTCTGACGGGGAAACTCAGGCCCTGGGAACAGACCCATTGTTGTGACTTCTTAACAGACAAACACCTCTTGTACCAGGGAAGCCTGAATAAGCACTCCCTTGGGCTACCTTTTATGACTCTAAGGAACAGTCCCTGCCAGGCTGCCTTTGGCTGAAAATCACAAGGGGCTGGAAAGTACTACCTGGAAAGTCCGTGGAAGAGGCCACAGTGCCTAGGCCCTACTGCCCGTGTAGGGCTTCCTCAAGACAAGGAACCTCAAGGAACACTCTTCATAGCTATTGACCGATGTGTGCTCTGTAACAGTGAGCTCTGCAGACTAGGCATCTTCTGACTGGGAAACTCAGGCCCTGAAGCAGACGCATTGTTGTGGCTTCTTAACAGACAAACACCTCTTGGACCAGGGAGGCCTGAATAAGCACTCTCTTGGGCTACCTTTTATGACTCTAAGGAAGAGACCCTGCCAGGCTGCCTTTGGCTGAAAATCATAAGGGGCTGGAAAGTGCTACCTGGAAAGTCAGTGGAAGAGGCCACAGTGCCTAGGCTCCACCGCCCGGGTAGGGCTTCCCCAAACCGGGGAACCTCAAGGAACACTCCTCAGAGCTATTGCCCCAGGTGTGCTCTGTAGAAGAGGGCTCTGGATACTACTAGGTCTGTTCTGACTGGAAACTGAGGACCTCGGAACTGACCCATTGCTGTGGCTTCTTAACAGACAAACAGCTCTTGCAGCAGGGAACCCTGAATAAGCACCCCTTTGGGCTACATTTTATGAGTCTAAGGAAGAGAACCAGCCAGGCTGCCTTTGGCTGAAAGTCACAAAGGGCTAGAAAGTGCGACCTGGAAAGTCAGTGGAAGAGCCACAGTGCCTAAGCGCCACCGCCCCGGGTAGGGCTTCCCCAAGCCGGGGAACCTCAAGGAACACTCCTCAGAGCTATTGCCCCATGTGTGCTCCGTAGCAGAGACCTCTGGAGACTAGGTCTGTTCTGACTGGGAAACTGAGGCGCTGGGGGCAGACCCATTGTTGTGGTTACTTAACAGACAAACACCTTTTGCACCAGGGAAGTCTGAATAAGCACTCCCTTGGGCTATCTTTCATGACTATAAGGAAAAGACCCTGACATGCTCCATTTGGTTGAAAAACACAAGAGGCTGGAAAGTGCTAGCTGGAAAGTCAGTGGTAGGGGCCATTGTGCGTAGGCCCCACCGCCCCGGTAGGGCTTTCCCAAGCCCGTGAACGTCAAGGCACCCGCATCAGAGCTAATGCTCCATATGTGCTCTGTAGCAGAGAGCTCTAGATACTAGGTCTGTTCTGACTGGGAAACTCAGGCCCTGGGAGCAGAGCCATTGTTCTGGCGTCTTCACAGCCAAACACCTCTTGCACCAGGGAAGCCTGAATAAGCACTCCCTTGGGCTACCTTTTATGACTCTAAGGAAGAGACCCTGCCAGGCTGTCTTTGGCTGAAAATCACAAGGGGCTGGAAAGTGCTACCTGGAAAGTCAGTGGAAGAGGCCACAGTGCCTAGGGCCCACCGACCGGGTAGGGCTTCCCCAAGCCAGGGAACCTAAAGGAACACTCCTCAGAGCTATTGCTCCATGTGTGCTCTGTATCAGAGGGCTCTGGAGACTACTAGGTCTGTTCTGACTGGAAACTGAGGACCTCGGAACTGAACCATTGTTGTGCCTTCTTAGCAGACAAACACCGCTTGCACCAGGGAAGCTTTAATAAGCACTCCCTTAGGCTACCTTTTATAACTCTAAGGAAGAGACCCTGACAGACTCTCTTTGGCTGAAAATCAAAAGGGGCTGGAAAGTGCTACCTGGAAATTCAGTGGAAGAGGCCACAGTGCCTAGGCCGCACCGCCCGGGTAGGGCTTCCCCAAGCCAGGGAACCTCAAGGAACACTCCTCAGAGCTATTGCCCCATGTGTGCTCTGTAGCAGAGAGGTCTGGAGACTAGGTCTGTTCTGACGGGGAAACAGAGGCCCTGGAAACAGACCCATTGTTGTGGCTTCTTAACAGACAAAAACCTCTTGTACCAGGGAAGCTTGAATAAGCACTCCCTTGGGTTACCTTTTATAACTGTAAGAAAGAGACCCTGCCAGGCTGCCTTTGGCTGAAAATCACAAGGGGCTGGAAAGTGCTATCTGGAAAGTCAGTGGAAGAGGCCACAGTGCCTAGGCTGCACCGCCCGGGTAGGGCTTCCCCAAGCCAGGGAACCTCAAGGAACACTCCTCTGAGCTATTGCCCCATGTGTGTGCTCTGTAGCAGAGAGGTCTGGAGACTACTAGGTCTGTTTTGACTGGGAACATGAGGGCCTGGGAGCAGACCCATTCTTGTGGCTTCTTAACAGAAGAACAACTCTCTTGCAACAGGGAAGCTTGAATAAGCACTCCCTTGGGCTACCTTTTATGCCTCTAAGTAAGAGGCCGTGCCAGGTTGCCTTTAGTTGCAAATCACAAGGTGCTGGAAAGTGCTACCTGGAAAGTCAGTGGAAGAGGCCACAGTGCCTAGGCACCATCGCCCGGGTAGGGCTTTCCCAAGCCAGGGAACATCAAGGAACACTCCTCAGAGCTATTGCCCCGTGTGTGCTCTGTAGCAGAGAGCACTGGATATTACTAAGGCTGTTGTGACTGGGAAACTGAGGCCCTGGAAGCAGACCCACTGCTGTGGCTTCTTAACAGACAAACACTTCTTACATCAGGTAAGCTTGAATAAACACTCCCTTGGGCTACCTTTTATGACTCTAAGGAAGAGACCCTGCCAGGCTGCTTTTGGCTGAAAATCACAAGTAGCTGGAAAGTGTTACCTGAAAATTCAGTGGAAAAACCACAGTGCCTAGGCCCCACCGCCCGGGTAGGGCTTCCCCAAGCCCGTGAACATCAAGGCACCCTCCTCAGAGCTAATGCCCCATGTGTGCTCGGTAGCAGAGAGCTTTGGATACTAGGCCTGGTCTGACTAGGAAACTGAGGCCTGAAGGCAAACCCATTGTTGTCCCTTCATAACAGCAAACACCTGTTTCGCCAGGGAAGATTGGATAAGCACTCCCTTGGGCTACCTTTTATGACTCTAAGGAAGAGACCCTGCCAGGCTGCCTTTGGCTGAAAATCACAAGGGGCTGGAAAGTGCTACCTGGAAAGTCAGTGGAAGAGGCTACAGTGCCTAGGCCCCACCGCCCGGGTAGGGCTTCCCCAAACCGGGGAACCTCAAGGAACACTCCTCAGAGCTATTGCCCCATGTGTGCTCTGTATCAGAGAGCTGTGGAGACTAGGTCTGTTCTGACTGGGAAATTGAGGCCCTGGGATCAGACCCAGTGTTGTGGCTTCTTAACAGACAAACACCTCTTTCACCAGGGAAGCTTGAATAAGCACTCCCTTGGGCTACCTTTTATGCCTCTAAGAAGAGATCCTTCCAGGCTGCCTTTGGCTGAAAATCACAAGGGGCTGGAAAGTGCTACCTGGAAAGTCAGTGGAAGAAGCCACAGTGCCTAGGCCCCACCACCCGAGTAGGGCTTCCCCAAGCCAGGGAACCTCAAGGAACTCTTCTTAGATGTATTGCCACATGTGTGCTCTGTAGCACAGAGGTCTGGAGACTAGGTCTGTTCTGACTGGGAAACTGAGGCGCTGGAGCAGACCCATTGTTGTGGCTACTTAACAGACAAACACCTCTTGCACCAGGGATGTCTGAATAAGGACTCCCTTGGGCTACCTTTTTTGACTCTAAGGAAGAGACCCTGCAAGGCTCCATTTGGGTGAAAAGCACAAGGGGCTGGAAAGTGCTAGCTGGATATTCAGCGGTAGGGGCCATTGTGCCTAGGCCCCACCGCCCCGGTAGGGCTTCCCCAAGCCCGTGAACGTCAAGGACACCCTCCTCAGAGCTAATGGCCCATGTGTGCTCTGTAGCATAGAGCTCTGGATACTAGGCTTGGTCTGACTAGGAAACTGAGACATGGAGGCAAACCTATTGTTGTCCATTCATAACAGCAAAAACACATGTTTCGCCAGGGAAAATTGGATAAGCACTCCCTTGGGATACCTTTTATGACTCTAAGGAAGAGACCCTGCCAGGCTGCCTTTGGCTGAAAATCACAAGGGGCTGGAAAGTGCTACCTGGAAAGTCAGTGGAAGAGGCCACAGTGCCTAGGCCCTCACCGCCCGGGTAGGGCTTCACCAAGCCAGGGAACCTCAAGGAACACTCCTCAGAGCTATTGCCCCATATGTGCTCTGTAGCAGAGAGCTCTAGATACTAGGTCTGTGTTCTGACTGGGAAACTCAGGCCCTGGGAGCAGACCCATTATTGTGGCTTCTTAACAGCCAAACACCTCTTGCACCAGGGAAGCCTGAATAAGCACTCCCTTGGGCTACCTTTTATGACTCTAAGGAAGAGACCCTGCCAGGCTGCCTTTGGCTGAAAATCACAAGGGGCTGGAAAGTGCTACCTGGAAAGTCAGTGGAAGAGATCACCGTGCCTAGCCTAGGTGCCATCGCCGGGGGAGCGCTTCCCCAAGCCAGGGAACCTCAAGGAAACACTCCTCAGAGGTATTGCCCCATGTGTGCTCTGTAGCAGAGGGCTCTGAGGGCTACTAGGTCTGTTTTGACTGGAACCCGAGGACCTCGGAACTGGCCCATGGCTGTGGATTCTTAACAGATAAACACCTCTTGTACCAGGGACGCTTGAATAAGCACTACCTTGGGCTACCTTTTATGACTCTAAGGAAGAGACCCTGCCAGGCTGCCTGTGGCTGAAAATCACAAGGGGGGTGGAATGTGCTACCTGAAAAGTCAGTGGAAGGGATCACAGTGCCTAGGCCCCACCGCCCAGTAGGGCTTCCCCAAGCCAGGGAAACCTCAAGGAACACTCCTCAGAGCTATTGCCACCATGTGTGCTCTGTAGCAGAGAGCTCTGGAGACTAGGTCTGTTCTGACTGGGAAACTGAGGCCCTGGGAGCAGACCCATTGTTGTGGCTACTTAACAGACAAACACCTCTTGCACCAGGGAATGTCTGAATAAGCACTCCCTTGGGCTACCTTTTATGACTCTAAGGAAGAGACCCTGCCAGGCTGCCTTTGGCTGAAAATCACAAGGGGCTGGAAAGTGCTACCTGGAAAGTCAGTGGAAGGGCCCACAGTGCCTAGGCCCCACCGCCCCGGTAGGGCTTCCCCAAGCCAGGTGAATGTCAAGGAACCCTCCTCAGAGCTAATGCCCCATGTGTGCTCTGTAGCAGAGAGCTCTGGATACTAGGTCTGGTCTGACTAGGGAAACTGAGGCCTGGAGGCAAACCCATTGTTGTGTGCTTCATAACAGCAAACACCTCTTTCACCAGGGAAGATTGAATAAGCACTCCCTTGGGCTACCTTTTATGACTCTAAGAAGAGACCCTGCCAGGCTGTCTTTGGCTGAAAAATCACAAGGGGCTGGAAAGTGCTACCTGGAAAGTCAGTGGAAGAGGCCACAGTGCCTAGGCCCCACCGCCGGGGTAGGGCTTCCCCCAAGCCAGGGAACCTCAAGGAACACTCCTCCTCAGAGCTATTGCCCCATGTGTGCTCTGTAGCAGAGAGCTCTGGAGAGACTAGGTCTGTTCTGACTGGGAAACTGAGGCCCTGGGAGCAGACCCATTGTTGTGGCTTCTTAACAGACAAACACCTCTTGCACCAGGGAAGCTTGAATAAGCACTCCCTTGGGCTACCTTTTTATGACTCTAAGAAAGAAGAGACCCTGCCAGGCTGCCTTTGGCTGAAAATCACAAGGGGCTGGAAAGTGCTACCTGGAAAGTCAGTGGAAGAAGGCCACAGTGCCTAGGCCCCACCACCCGGGTAGGGGCTTCCCCAAGCCAGGGAACCTCAAGGAACACTCCTCAGAGCTATTGCCCCATGTGTGCTCTGTAGCAGAGAGCTCTGGGAGACTAGGTCTGTTCTGACTGGGAAACTGAGGCCCTGGGAGCAGACCCATTGTTGTGGCTACTTAACAGACAAACACCTCTTGCACCAGGGAAGGTTGAATAAGCACTCCCTTGGGCTACCTTTTATGACTCTAAGAAGAAGAGACCCTGCCAGGCTGCCTTTGGCTGAAAATCACAAGGGGCTGGAAAGTGCTACCTGGAAAGTCAGTGGAAGAGGCCACAGTGCCTAGGCCCCACCACACCGGGTAGGGCTTCCCCAAGCCAGGGAAACCTCAAGGAACACTCCTCAGAGCTATTGCCCCATGTGTGCTCTGTAGCAGAGAGCTCTGGAGACTAGGTCTGTTCTGACTGGGAAACTGAGACCCTGGGAGCAGACCCATTGTTCTGTGCGCTTCTTAACAGACAAACACCTCTTGCACCAGGGAAGCCTGAATAAGCACTCCCTTGGGCTACCTTTTATGACTCTAAGGAAGAGACCCTGCAAGGCTGCATTTGGCTGAAAATCACAAGGGGCTGGGAAGTGATACCTGGAAAGTCAGTGAAAGAGGCCACAGTGCCTAGGGCCCACCGCCCGGGTAGGGCTTCCCCAAGCCAGGGAACCTGAAGGAACCCTCCTCAGAGCTATTGCCCCATGTGTGCTCTGTAGCAGAGAGCTCTGGAGACTAGGTCTGTTCTGACTGGGAAACTGAGGCCCTGGGGAGCAGACCCATTGTTGTGGCTTCTTAACAGACAAACACCTCTCTTGCACCAGGGAAGCCTGAATAAGCACTCCCTTGGGCTACCTTTTATGACTCTAAGGAAGAGACCCTGCCAGGCTGCATTTGGCTGAAAATCACAAGGGCCTGGAAAGTGCTACCTGGAAAGTCAGTGGAAAGAGGCCACAGTGCCTAGGCCCACCGCCCGGGTAGGGCTTCCCCAAGCCAGGGAACCTCAAGGAACACTCCTCAGAGCTATTGCCCCATGTGTGCTCTGTAGCAGAGAGCTCTGGAGACTAGGTCTGTTCTGACTGGGAAACTGAGGCCCTGGGAGCAGACCCATTGTTGTGGCTTCTTAACAGACAAACACACCTCTTGGACCAGGGAAGGCCTGAATAAGCACTCCCTTGGGCTACCTTTTATGACTCTAAGGAAGAGACCCTGCCAGGCTGCCTTTGGCTGAAAATCACAAGGGGCTGGAAAGTGCTACCTGGAAAGTCAGTGGAAGAGGCCACAGTGCCTAGGCCCCACCGCCCGGGTAGGGCTTCCCCAAACCGGGGAACCTCAAGGAACACTCCTCAGAGCTATTGCCCCATGTGTGCTCTGTAGCAGAGAGCTCTGGATACTACTAGGTCTGTTCTGACGGGGAAACTGAGGCCCTGGGAACAGACCCATTGCTGTGGCTTCTTAACAGACAAAACTTGCTCTTGCACCAGGGAAGCCTGAATAAGCACTCCCTTGGGCTACCTTTTATGACTCTAAGGAAAGAGACCCTGCCAGGCTGCCTTTGGCTGAAAATCACAAGGGGCTGGAAAGTGCTACCTGGAAAGTCAGTGGAAGAGGCCACAGTGCCTAGGCCCCACCGCCCGGGTAGGGCTTCCCCAAGCCAGGGAACCTCAAGGAACACTCCTCAGAGCTATTGCCCCATGTGTGCTCTGTAGCAGAGAGCTCTGGATTACTAGGTCTGTTCTGACTGGGAAACTGAGGCCCTGGGGGCAGACCCATTGTTTGTGGCTTCTTAACAGGAACACAAACACTTTTTGCACCAGGGAAGTCTGAATAAGCACTCCCTTGGGCTACCTTTTATGACTCTAAGGAAGAGACCCTGCCAGGCTTTTTTGGCTGAAAATCACAAGGGGCTGGAAAGTGCTACCTGGAAAGTCAGTGGGAAAGAGGCCACAGTGCCTAGGCCCCACCCCCCCGGGTAGGGCTTCCCCCAAGCCAGTGAACCTCAAGAAAAACACTCCTCAGAGCTATTGCCCCATGTGTGCTCGGTGTAGCAGAGAGCTCTGGAGACTACTAGGTCTGTTCTGACTGGGAAACTGAGGCCCTGGGAGCAGACCCATTGTGTGCCTTCTTAACAGACAAACACCTCTTTGCACCAGGGAAGCTTGAATAAGCACTCCCTTGGGCTACCTTTTATGACTCTAAGGAAGAGACCCTGCCAGGCTGCCTTTGGCTGAAAATCACAAGGGGCTGGAAAGTGCTACCTGGAAAGTCAGTGGAAGAGGCCACAGTGCCTAGGCCCCACCGCCCGGGTAGGGCTTCCCCCAAGCCAGGGAAACCTCAAGGAACACTCCTCAGAGCTATTGCCCCATGTGTGCTCTGTAGCAGAGAGCTCTGGAGACTACTAGGTCTGTTCTGACTGGAAACTGAGGCCCTGGGAACAGACCCATTGCTGTGGCTTCTTAACAGACAAACACCTTTGCACCAGGGAAGCTTGAATAAGCACTCCCTTGGGCTAACCTTTTATGGCTCTGAGGAAGAGACCCTGCCAGGCTGTCTTTGGCTGAAAATTACAAGGGGCTGGAAAGTGCTACCTGGAAAGTCAGTGGAAGAGGCCACTGTGCCTATGCCCCACCGCGCCGGGTAGAGCTTTCCCAAGCCAGGGAACATCAAGGAACACTCCTCAGAGCTATTGCCCCATGTGTGCTCTGTAGCAGCCAGCTCTGGAGACTACTAGGTCTGTTCTGACTGGGAAACTGAGGCCCTGGAAGCAGACACATTGTTGTGGCTTCTTAACAGACAAACACCTCTTACACCAGGGAAGCCTGAATAAGCACTCCTTTGGGCTACCTTGTATGACTCTAAGGAAGAGAAATCTGCCAGGGCTGCCTTTGGCTGAAAATCACAAGGGGCTTGAAAGTGCTACGTGGAAAGTCAGTGGAAGAGCCCACAGTGCCTAGGCCCCACCACCCTGGAGTAGGGCTTCCCCAAGCCCGGGGAACCTCAAGGAACTCTTCTTAGATGTATTGCCACATGTGTGCTCTGTAGCAGAGAGGTCTGGAGACTAGGTCTGTTCTGACTGGGAAACTGAGGCGCTGGAGCAGACCCATTGATGTGGCTACTTAACAGACAAAACACCTCTTGCACCAGGGATGTCTGAATAAGGACTCCCTTGGGCTATCTTTTATGACTCTAAGGAAGAGACCCTGCCAGGCTCCATTTGGGTGAAAAGCACAAGGGGCTGGAAAGTGCTGGCTGGAAAGTCAGTGGTAGGGGCCTTTTTGCCTAGGCCCCACCGCCCCGGTAGGGCTTCCCCAAGACCGTGAACGTCAAGGCACCCTCCTCAGAGCTAATGCCACATGTGTGCTCTGTAGCAGAGAGCTCTGGATACTAGGCTTGGTCTGACTAGGAAACTGAGACATGGAGGCAAACCTATTGTTGTCCATTCATAACAGAAAACACCTGTTTCGCCAGGGAAATTGGATAAGCACTCCCTTGGGCTACCTTTTATGACTCTAAGGAAGAGACCCTGCCAGGCTGTCTTTGGCTGATAATCACAAGGGGCTGGAAAGTGCTACCTGAAAGTCAGTGGAAGAGGCCACAGTGCCTAGGTCCCCACCGCCCGCGTAGGGCTTCCCCAAGCCAGGGAACATCAAGTAACACTCCTCAGAGTTATTGCCCCATGTGTGCTCCATAGCAGAGAGCT
>JAGTYA010001526.1:0-10534 GCA_024291935.2 Okapia johnstoni
ACAGACAAACAGCTCTTGCAGCAGGGAAGCCTGAATAAGCACTCCTTTGTGCTACCTTTTATGAGTCTAAGGAAGAGAACCAGCCAGGCTGCCTTTGGCTGAAAGTCACAAAGGGCTGGAAAGTGCGACCTGGAAAGTCAGTGGAAGAAGCCACAGTGCCTAGGACCCCCACCACCCGAGTAGGGCTTCCCCAAGCCAGGGAACCTCAAGGAACTCTTCTTAGATGTATTGCCACATGTGTGCTCTGTAGCAGAGAGGTCTGGAGACTAGGTCTGTTCTGACTGGGAAACTGAGGCGCTGGAGCAGACCCATTGTTGTGGCTACTTAACAGACAAACACCTCTTGCACCAGGGATGTCTGAATAAGGACTCCCTTGGGCTATCTTTTATGACTCTAAGGAAGAGACCCTGCCAGGCTCCATTTGGGTGAAAAGCACAAGGGGCTGGAAAGTGCTAGCTGGAAAGTCAGTGGTAGGGGCCTTTGTGCCTAGGCCCCCACCGCCCCGGTAGGGCTTCCCCAAGCCCGTGAACGTCAAGGCACCCTCCTCAGAGCTAATGCCCCATGTGTGCTCTGTAGCAGAGAGCTCTGGATACTAGGCTTGGTCTGACTAGGAAACTGAGACATGGAGGCAAACCTATTGTTGTCCATTCATAACAGCAAACACCTGTTTCACCAGGGAAATTGGATAAGCACTCCCTTGGGCTACCTTTTATGACTCTAAGGAAGAGACCCTGCCAGGCTGTCTTTGGCTGAAAATCACAAGGGGCTGGAAAGTGCTACCTGGAAAGTCAGTGGAAGAGGCCACAGTGCCTAGGCCCCACCGCCCGCGTAGGGCTTCCCCAAGCAGGGAACATCAAGTAACACTCCTCAGAGTTATTGCCCCATGTGTGCTCCATAGCAGAGAGCTCTGGAGACTATTAGGTCTCTTCTGATTGGGAAACTGAGACCCTGGGAGCAGACCCATTGTTCTGCCTTCTTAACAGACAAACACCTCTTGCACCAGGGAAGCCTGAATAAGCACTCCCTTGGGCTACCTTTTATGACTCTAAGGAAGAGACCCTGCCAGGCTGCCTTTTTCCTGAAAATCACAAGGGGCTGGAAAGTGCTACCTGGAAAGTCAGTGGAAGAGGCCACAGTGCCTAGGCCCCACCGCCCGGGTAGGGCTTCCCCAAGCCAGGGAACCTCAAGGAACACTCCTCAGAGCTATTGCCCCATGTGTGCTCTGTAGCTGGAGAGAGAGTTCTCTGGATACTAGGTCTGTTCTGACTGGGAAACTGAGGCCCTGGGAGCAGACCCCTTTTGTTGTGGCTTCTTAACAGCCACAAACACCTCTTGCACCAGGGAAGCTTGAATAAGCACTCCCTTGGGCTACCTTTTATGACTCTAAGGAAGAGAGACCCTGCCAGGCTGCCTTTGGCTGAAAATCACAAGGGGCTGGAAAGTGCTACCTGGAAAGTCAGTGGAAGAGGCCACAGTGCCTAGGCCCCACCGCCCGGGTAGGGCTTCCCCAAGCCGGGGAACCTAAAGGAACACTCCTCAGAGCTATTGCCCCATGTGTGCTCTGTAGCAGAAAGCTCTGGAGACTACTAGGTCTGTTCTGACTGGGAAACTGAGACTCTGGGAGCAGACCCATTGTTGTGCTTTCTTAACACACAAACACCTCTTGCACCAGGGAAGCTTGAATAAGCACTCCCTTGGGTTACCTTTTATGACTCTAAGGAAGAGACCCTGCCAGGCTGCCTTTGGCTGAAAATCACAAGGGGCTGGAAAGTGCTACCTGGAAAGTCAGTGGAAGAGATCACAGTGCCTAGGTGCCATCGCCGGGGTAGCGCTTCCCCAAGCCAGGGAACCTCAAGGAACACTCCTCAGAGCTATTGCCCCATGTGTGCTCTGTAGCAGAGGGCTCTGAGGGCTACTAGGTCTGTTTTGACTGGGAAACCGAGGACCTCGGAACTGGCCCATGGCTGTGGCTTCTTAACAGATAAACACCTCTTGTACCAGGGAAGCTTGAATAAGCACTCCCTTGGGCTACCTTTTATGACTCTAAGGAAGAGACCCTGCCAGGCTGCCTGTGGCTGAAAATCACAAGGGGGTGGAATGTGCTACCTGAAAAGTCAGTGGAAGGGATCACAGTGCCTAGGCCCCACCGCCCAGTAGGGCTTCCCCAAGCCAGGGAATCTCACGGAACACTCCTCAGAGATATTGCCCCATGTGTGCTCTGTAGTAGTGAGCTCTGGAGACTAGGTCTGTTCTAACTGGGAAACTGAGGCGCTGGAGCAGACCCTTTGTTGTGGCTACTTAACAGACAAACACTTCTTGCACCAGGGATGTCTGAATAAGCACTCCCTTGGGCTATATTTTATGACTCTAAGGAAGAGACCCTGCCAGGCTCCATTTGGTTGAAAAGCACAAGGGCATGGAAAGTGCTAGCTGGAAAGTCAGTGGTAGGGGCCATTGTGCCTAGGCCCAACCGCCCCGGTAGGGCTTCCCAAAGCCCGTGAACGTCAAGGCACCCTCCTCAGAGCTAATGCCCCATGTGTGCTCTGTAGCAGAGAGCTCTGGATACTAGGCTTGGTCTGACTAGGAAACTGAGGCCTGGAGGCAAACCCATTGTTGTCTCTTCATAACAGCAAACACCTGTTTCGCCAGGGAAGATTGGATAAGCACTCCCTTGGGCTACCTTTTATGACTCTAAGGAAGAGACCCTGCCAGGCTGTCTTTGGCTGAAAATCACAAGGGGCTGGAAAGTGCTACCTGGAAAGTCAGTGGAAGAGGCCACAGTGTCTAGGCCCCACCGCCCGGGTAGGGCTTCCCCAAGCCAGGGAACATCAAGTAACACTCCTCAGAGCTATTGCCCCATGTGTGCTCTGTAGCAGAAAGCTCTGGAGACTACTAGGTCTGTTCTGACTGGGAAAATGTGACCCTGGGAGCAGACCCATTGTTGTGCCTTCTTAACAGACAAACACCTCTTGCACCAGGGAAGCTTGAATAAGCACTCCCTTGGGTTACTTTTTATGACTCCAACGAAGAGACACTGCCAGGCTGCCTTTTTGCTGAAAATCACAAGGGGCTGGAAAGTGCTACCTGGAAAGTCAGTGGAAGAGATCACAGTGCTTAGGTGCCAGCGCCGGGGTAGGACTTCCCCAAGCCAGGGAACCTCAAGGAACACTCCTCAGAGCTATTGCCCCATGTGTGCTCTGTATCAGAGAGCTGTGGAGACTAGGTCTGTTCTGACTGGGAAACTGAGGCCGTGGGATCAGACCCATTGTTGTGGCTTCTTAAAAGACAAACACCTCTTGCACCAGGGAAGCTTGAATAAGCACTCCCTTGGGCTACCTTTTATGACTCTAAGAAGAGACCCTGCCAGGCTGCCTTTGGCTGAAAATCACACAAGGGGCTGGAAAGTGCTACGTGGAAAGTCAGTGGAAGAAGCCACTGCCTAGGCTCCACCAACCGGGTAGGGCTTCCCCAAGCCAGGGAACCTCAAGGAACACTCCTAAGTTCTATTGCCACATGTGTGCTCTGTAGCAGAGAGCTCTGGAGACTAGGTCTGTTCTGACTGGGAAACTGAGGCCCTGGGAGCAGAGCCCATTGTTCTGGCGTCTTCACAGCCAAACACCTCTTGCACCAGGGAAGCCTGAATAAGCAGTCCCTTGGGCTACCTTTTTTGACTCTAAGGAAGAGACCCTGCAAGGCTGCATCTGGCTGAAAATCACAAGGGGCTGGGAAGTGATACCTGGAAAGTCAGTTAAAGAGGCCACAGTGCCTAGGCTCCAAAGCCCAGGTAAGGCTTCGACAGTGCCCTGGAACGTGAAGGCATCCTCCACAGCGCTTTTTCCCCATGTCTGCTCTGTAGCAGAGAGCTCTGGAGACTAGGTCTGTTCTGACTGGGAAACTGAGGCCCTGGGAGCAGAGCCATTGTTCTGGCGTCTTCACAGCCAAACACCACTTGCACCAGGGAAGACTGAATAAGCAGTCCCTTGGGCTACCTTTTTTGACTCTAAGGAAGAGAACCTGCAAGGCTGCATCTGGCTGAAAATCACAAGGGGCTGGGAAGTGATACCTGGAAAGTCAGTGGGAAGAGTCCACAGTGCCTAGGCCCTACCACCCGGGTAGGGCTTCCCCAAGCCAGTGAACCTCAAGGAACACTCCTCAGAGCTATTGCCCCATGTGTGCTCTGTAACAGTGAGCTCTGGAGACTAGGTATGTTCTGACTGGGAAACTGAATCCCTGGGAGCAGACCCATTGTTGTGGCTTCTTAACAGACAAACACCTCTTGCACCAGGGGAGCCTGAGTAAGCACTTCCTTGGGCTACCATTTATGACTCTAAGGAAGAGACCCTACCAGGCTGCCTTTAACTGAAAATCACAAGCGGCTGGAAAGTGCTACCTGGAAAGTCAGTGGAAGAGGCCACAGTGCCTAGGCCCCACCGCCCGGGTAGGGCTTCCCCAAGCCAGGGAACCTCAAGGAACACTCCTCAGAGCAATTGCTGTGTGTGTGCTCGATAGCAGAGAGCTCCGGAGACTAGGTCTGTTCTGACTCTAAAACTGAGGGCCTGGGAGCAGACCTATTGTTGTGGCTTCTTAACAAACAACTCTTGTACCAGGGAAACCTGAATAAGCACTCCCTTGGGCTACCTTTTATGATTCTAAGGAAGAGACACTGCCAGGCTGCAATTGGCTGAAAATCACAAGGGCCTGGAAAGTTCTACCTGGAAAGTCAGTGGAAGAGGCCACAGTGCCTAGGCCCCACCGCCCGGTTAGGGCTTCCCCAAGCCAGGGAACCTCAAGGAACACTCCTCAGAGCTATTGCCCCATGTGTGCTCTGTAGCAGAGAGCTCTGGAGACTAGGTCTGTTCTGACGGGGAAACTCAGGCCCTGGGAGCAGACCCATTGTTGTGACTTCTTAACAGACAAACACCTCTTGTACCAGGGAAGCCTTAATAAGCACTCCCTTGGGCTACGTTTTATGACTCTAAGGAACAGTCCCTGCCAGGCTGCCTTTGGCTGAAAATCACAAGGGGCTGGAAAGTGCTACCTGGAAAGTCAGTGGAACAGGCCACTGTGCCTAGGCCCCACCGCCCGGGTAGGGATTCCCCAAGCCGGGCAAACTCAAGGAACACTCCTCAGAGCTATTGCCCCGTGTGTGCTCTGTAGCAGAGAGCTCTGGAGACTACTAGGGCTGTTCTGACTAGGAAACTGAGTCCCTGGAAGCAGACCAATTGCTGTGGATTCTTAACGGACAAACACCTCTTGTACCAGGGAAGCCTGAATAAGCACTCCCTTGGGCTACCTTTTATGACTCTAAGGAAGAGACCCTGCCAGGCTGCCTTTAGCTGAAAATCACAAGGGGCTGGAAAGTACTACCTGGAAAGTCCGTGGAAGAGGCCACAGTGCCTAGGCCCTACTGCCCGTGTAGGGCTTCCTCAAGACAGGGAACCTCAAGGAACACTCTTCATAGCTATTGACCGATGTGTGCTCTGTAACAGTGAGCTCTGGAGACTAGGTATGTTCTGACTGGGAAACTCAGGCCCTGGAAGCAGACCCATTGTTGTGGCTTCTTAACAGACAAACACCTCTTGGACCAGGGAGGCCTGAATAAGCACTCCCTTGGGCTACCTTTTATGACTCTAAGGAAGAAACCCTGCCAGGCTGCCTTTGGCTGAAAATCACAAGGGGCTGGAAAGTGCTACCTGGAAAGTCAGTGGAAGAGGCCACAGTGCCTAGGCCCCACCGCCCGGGTAGGGCTTCCCCAAACCGGGGAACCTCAAGGAACACTCCTCAGAGCTATTGCCCCAGGTGTGCTCTGTAGAAGAGGGCTCTGGATACTACTAGGTCTGTTCTGACTGGAAACTGAGGACCTCGGAACTGACCCATTGCTATGGCTATGGCTTCTTAACAGACAAACAGCTCTTGCAGCAGGGAAGCCTGAATAAGCACTCCTTTGGGCTACCTTTTATGAGTCTAAGGAAGAGAACCAGCCAGGCTGCCTTTGGCTGAAAGTCACAAAGGGCTGGAAAGTGCGACCTGGAAAGTCAGTGGAAGAGGCCACAGTGCCTAAGCCCCACCGCCCGGGTAGGGCTTCCCCAAGCCGGGGAACCTCAAGGAACACTCCTCAGAGCTATTGCCCCATGTGTGCTCTGTAGCAGAGACCTCTGGAGACTAGGTCTGTTCTGACTGGGAAACTGAGGCGCTGGGGGCAGACCCATTGTTGTGGTTACTTAACAGACAAAAACCTTTTGCACCAGGGAAGTCTGAATAAGCACTCCCTTGGGCTATCTTTTATGACTATAAGGAAAAGACCCTGCCAGGCTCCATTTGGTTGAAAAGCACAAGGGGCTGGAAAGTGCTAGCTGGAAAGTCAGTGGTAGGGGCCATTGTGCCTAGGCCCCACCCCACCGCCCCGGTAGGGCTTCCCCAAGCCCGTGAACGTCAAGGCACCCTCCTCAGAGCTAATGCCCCATGTGTGCTCTGTAGCAGAGAGCTCTGGAGATTACTAAGGCTGTTCTGACTGGGAAACTGAGGCCCTGGAAGCAGACCCATTGCTGTGGCTTCTTAACAGACAAACACTTCTTCAACCAGGGAAGCTTGAATAAGCACTCCCTTGGGTTACCTTTTATGTCTCTAAGGAAGAGACCCTGCCAGGCTGCCTTTGGCTGAAAATCAGAAGTGGCTGGAGAGTTCTACCAGGAAAGTCAGTGGAAGATAACACAGTGCCTAGGCCCCCACCGCCCCGATAGGGCTTCCCCAAGCCAGGGAACCTCAAGGAACACTCCTCAGAGCTATTGCCCCATATGTGCTCTGTAGCAGAGAGCTCTAGATACTAGGTCTGTTCTGACTGGGAAACTCAGGGCCTGGGAGCAGACCCATTATTGTGGCTTCTTAACAGCCAAACACCTATTGCACCAGGGAAGCCTGAATATGCACTCCCTTGGGCTACCTTTTATGACTCTAAGGAAGAGACCCTGCCAGGCTGTCTTTGGCTGAAAATCACAAGGGGCTGGGAAAGTGCTACCTGGAAAGTCAGTGGAAGAGGCCACAGTGCCTAGGGCCCACCGACAGGGTAGGGCTTCCCCAATCCAGGGAACCTAAAGGAACACTCCTCAGAGCTATTGCCCCATGTGTCCTCTGTAGCAGAGAGCTCTGGAGACTACTAGGTCTGTTCTGACTGGGAAACTGAGACCCTTGGAGCAGACCCATTGTTGTGCCTTCTTAACACACAAACACCTCTTGCACCAGGGAAGCTTGAATAAGCACTCCCTTGGGTTACCTTTTATGACTCTAAGGAAGAGACCCTGCCAGGCTGCCTTTGGCTGAAAATCACAAGGGGCTGGAAAGTGCTACGTGGAAAGTCAGTGGAAGAGATCACAGTGCCTAGGTGCTATCGCCAGGGTAGGGCTTCCCCAAGCCAGGGAACCTCAAGGAACACTCCTCAGAGCTATTGCCTCATGTGTGCTCTGTAGCAGAGAGCTCTGGAGACTAGGTCTGTTCTGACTGGGAATCTGAGACCCTGGGAGCAGACCCATTGTTGTGGCTTCTTAACAGACAAACAAACAGCTCTTGCACCAGGGAAGCTTGAATAAGCACTTCCTTGGGCTACCTACCTTTTATGACTCTACGAAAGAGACCCTGCCAGGCTGCCTTTGGCTGAAAATCACAAGGGGCTGGAAAGTGCTACCTGGGTCAAAGTCAGTGGAAGAGGCCACAGTGCCTAGGCCCTACCGCCCGGGTAGGGCTTACCCAAGCCAGGGAACCTCAAGAAACACTCCTCAGATCTATTGCTCCATGTGTGCTCTGTATCAGAGGGCTCTGGAGACTACTAGGTCTGTTCTGACTGGAAACTGAGGACCTCGGAACTGACCCATTGTCTTGCCTTCTTAGCAGACAAACACCGCTTGCACCAGGGAAGCTTTAATAAGCACTCCTTTGGGCTACCTTTTATGACTCTAAGGAAGAGACCCTGCCAGGCTGTCTTTGGCTGAAAATTACAAGGGGCTGGAAAGTGCTACCTGGAAAGTCAGTGGAAGAGGCCACAGTGCCTAGGCCCCACCGCCCGGGTAGGGTTTCCCCAAGCCAGGGAACCTCATGGAACACTCCTCAGAGCTAGTGACCCATGTGTGCTCTGTAGCAGAGGACTCTGGAGACTACTAGGTCTTTTCTGACTGGAAACTGAGGCCCTCGGAACAGACCCATTGCTGTGGCTTCTTAACAGACAAACACCTTTGCACCAGGGAAGCTTGAATAAGCACTCCCTTGGGCTACCTTTTATGGCTCTGAGGAAGAGACCCTGCCAGGCTGTCTTTGGCTGAAAATTACAAGGGGCTGGAAAGTGCTACCTGGAAAGTCAGTGGAAGAGGCCACTGTGCCTAGGCCCCACCGCCCGGGTAGAGCTTCCCCAAGCCAGGGAACATCAAGGAACACTCCTCAGAGCTATTGCCCCATGTGTGCTCTGTGGCAGCCAGCTCTGGAGACTAATAGGTCTGTTCTGACTGGGAAACGGAGGCCCTGGGATCAGACCCATTGTTGTGGCTTCTTAACAGACAAACACCTCTTTCACCAGGGAAGCTTGAATAAGCACTCCCTTGGGCTACTTTTTATGACTTTAAGAAGAGACCCTTGCCAGGCTGCCTTTGGCTGAAAATCACAAGGGGCTGGGAAAAGTGCTACCTGGAAAGTCAGTGGAAGAAGCCACAGTTCCGAGGCCCCACCACCCGAGTAGGGCTTCCCCAAGCCAGGGAACCTCAAGGAACTCTTCTTAGATGTATTGCCACATGTGTGCTCTGTAGCAGAGAGGTCTGGAGACTAGGTCTGTTCTGACTGGGAAACTGAGGCGCTGGAGCAGACCCATTGTTGTGGCTACTTAACAGACAAACACCTCTTGCACCAGGGATGTCTGAATAAGGACTCCCTTGGGCTATCTTTTATGACTCTAAGGAAGAGACCCTGCCAGGCTCCATTTGGGTGAAAAGCACAAGGGGCTGGAAAGTGCTAGCTGGAAATTCAGTGGTAGGGGCCTTTGTGCCTAGGCCCCACCGCCCCGGTAGGGCTTCCCCAAGCCCGTGAACGTCAAGGCACCCTCCTCAGAGCTAATGCCCCATGTGTGCTCTGTAGCAGAGAGCTCTGGATACTAGGCTTGGTCTGACTAGGAAACTGAGACATGGAGGCAAACCTATTGTTGTCCATTCATAACAGCAAACACCTGTTTCGCCAGGGAAATTGGATAAGCACTCCCTTGGGCTACCTTTTATGACTCTAAGGAAGAGACCCTGCCAGGCTGTCTTTGGCTGAAAATCACAAGGGGCTGGAAAGTGCTACCTGGAAAGTCAGTGGAAGAGGCCACAGTGCCTAGGCCCCACCGCCCGCGTAGGGCTTCCCCAAGCCAGGGAACATCAAGTAACACTCCTCAGAGTTATTGCCCCATGTGTGCTCCATAGCAGAGAGCTCTGGAGACTATTAGGTCTCTTCTGATTGGGAAACTGAGACCCTGGGAGCAGACCCATTGTTCTGCCTTCTTAACAGACAAACACCTCTTGCACCAGGGAAGCCTGAATAAGCACTCCCTTGGGCTACCTTTTATGACTCTAAGGAAGAGACCCTGCCAGGCTGCCTTTTTCCTGAAAATCACAAGGGGCTGGAAAGTCCTACCTGGAAAGTCACTGGAAGAGGCCACAGTGCCTAGGCCGCACCGCCCGGGTAGGGCTTCACCAACGCAGGGAACCTAAAGGAACACTCCTCAGAGCTATTGCCCCATGTGTGCTCTGTAGCAGAGAGGTCTGGAGACTAGGAATGTTCTGACGGGGAAACTGAGGCCCTGGAAACAGACCCATTCCTTGGGTTACCTTTTATAACTGTAAGAAAGAGACCCACAGCGCTATTTCCCCATGTCTGCTCTGTAGCAGAGAGCTCTGGAGACTAGGTCTGTTCTGACTGGGAAAACTGAGGCCCTGGGAGCAGAGCCATTGTTCTGGCGTCTTCACAGCCAAACACCTCTTGCACCAGGGAAGACTGAATAAGCAGTCCCTTGGGCTACCTTTTTTGACTCTAAGGAAGAGACCCTGCAAGGCTGCATCTGGCTGAAAATCACAAGGGGCTGGGAAGTGATACCTGGAAAGTCAGTGAAAGAGGCCACAGTGCCTAGGCTCCAAAGCCCAGGTAGGGCTTCCCCCAAGGCAGGGAGCCTCAAGGAACCCTCCTCAGAGCTATTTCCCCCATGTCTGCTCTGTAGCAGAGAGCTCTGGAGACTAGGTCTGTTCTGACTGGGAAACTGAGGCTCTGGAAGACCTACTTCGTCTTTTTCTGCTCTGTAGCCAGAGAACTGCTGGAAACCTAGTCTGTTCTGACTGCTAAACTGAGGCCCTCGAGCCCATGCCCTTGTTCTTTCCGTCGTTTTCACAGCCAAACAAACCACATCTTGGCACCAAGGCAAGCTTCAATATAGAGCAGTCCCTTGGCTAACCTTTTTTGACTCCAGGAAGAGACCCTTAAGGGTGTCTGGCTGAAAATCACAAAGGGGGGGGAAGGATACCTGGAAAGT
>JAGTYA010001527.1:0-10530 GCA_024291935.2 Okapia johnstoni
GGATTCGCCAGGAGGCGTTGCAGCGCCCTGGGTCCGCGTCAGGCATGGAGCTAGGACCCTCGGGGTTCCCCGCGGAGGGGGGAGGGGACAGGTATAACTGGCACCTGTGGGGTGGCCTCCAGGGAGTCGAAAGGACTCAGCCTTTCTCTCGGTCACAGCCAAGGGCAATCGGGCTTCCCCCTCGAATGCAGGGGCGAAGGTCGTGCTTTTCCGCGCGGCGCAGCAGGGAAGCGGGGGTGGCCTCTCTGAATCGGGGGCGTGGCGCCTCGGGGAGCCTCTCTTGTTGCCTCTGAGAAGTCCAGGCCTCCTTTGACATCGCCAGGGGCTGCTGGGCTTCCCCTCGCCTCACGTCCAGGGAACTGGACTCGCTTGCCGATGGGGGTTCTCGGGGACTTTGGTCTTGCGGCCGGAACTGGCCCCTTGGGGCCTCTTCTCGAACCTCAGGAGAGGCGAGAGTCCCGCTCTGGAGGTGCGAGGGAATGTAGGGATTGCGATGGCATTCAGGAAGGGGATTGGACCCCCCTTTCGAGAGGAGGGGCCGACGGCGACGGGGGGCCCCTCGCGAGCGGCCTCTCTGGAGACTCAGGGTTCCGCTCGCCTGGGGACACGGGTATCCCAGGGAACCTCTGGGGGCGCCTAGAGGGAGTCCAGCCTCCGTTGCAGCGCCAGAGAGAAGGCAGGACGGCTCTCGAGTCGCTGCAGATCCCAAGGGCCCCGTCTCGCAAGGAGGGGGGCCCGGGGGACGCCCTCGCGGTGTGGCGGGAAGCCCCGCTTTCTTGGCAGGTTGGCCCGGGGATCTCGGGGGACACCTGGAGTCGCCCGCAAGGAGTCAAGCCCCGTTCGGAGCCGGAACAGGTGCCGGGGCATGCTCTCCATGCCCTGCAAGGGAAAAGCGCCTCCTCCCTCTATGGGCGTGGCCTCACGGGGGTGTTCTCGACTTGCGGCGGTGCATTCTCGAGTTGCGGCGGGTACCCCGGCCCGTCTCCCCCGTTAGCCCAGCGGGGTCGCCATGCCTCCTTTCGAGCGGACAGGGGCCCGAGCAGCCTCGGGATTCGCCAGGAGGCGCTGCAGCGCCCTGGGTCCGCGTCAGGCATGGAGCTAGGACCCTCGGGGGTCCCCGGAGGGGGGGAGGGGACAGGTATAACTGGCACCTGTGGGGTGGCCTCCAGGGAGTCGAGGGGACTCAGCTTTTCTCTCCGGTCACAGCCAAGGGCAATCGGGCCTTCCCTCGAATGCAGGGGCGAAGGTCGTGCTTTTCCGCGCGGCGCAGGGGGAAGCGGGGGTGGCCTCTCTGAATCGGGGGCGTGGCGCCTCGGGGAGCCTCTCTTGTTGCCTCTGAGAAGTCCAGGCCTCCTTTGACATCGCCAGGGGCTGCTGGGCTTCCCCTCGCCTCACGTCCAGGGAACTGGACTCGCTTGCCGATGGGGGTTCCTCGGGGACCTTTGGTCTTGCGGCCGGAACTGGCCCCTTGGGGCCTCTTCTCGAACCTCAGGAGAGGCGAGAGTCCCGCTCTGGAGGTGCGAGGGAATGTAGGGATTGCGATGGCATTCAGGAAGGGGATTGGACCCCCCTTTCGAGAGGAGGGGCCGACGGCGACGGGGGGCCCCTCGCGAGCGGCCTCTGGAGACTCAGGGTTCCGCTCGCCTGTGGACACGGGTATCCCAGGGAACCTCTGGGGGCGCCTAGAGGGAGTCCAGCCTCCGTTGCAGCGCCAGAGAGAAGGCAGGACGGCTCTCGCGTCGCTGCAGATCCCAAGGGGGCCCCGTCTCGCAAGGAGGGGGGCCCGGGGGACGCCCTCGCGGTGTGGCGGGAAGCCCCGCTTTCTTGGCAGGTTGGCCCGGGGATCTCGGGGGACACCTGGAGTCGCCCGCAAGGAGTCAAGCCCCGTTCGGAGCCGGAACAGGTGCCGGGGCATGCTCTCCATGCCCTGCAAGGGAAAAGCGCCTCCTCCCTCTATGGGCGTGGCCTCACGGGGGTGTTCTCGACTTGCGGCGGTGCATTCTCGAGTTGCGGCGGGTACCCCGGCCCGTCTCCCCCGTTAGCCCAGCGGGGTCGCCATGCCTCCTTTCGAGCGGACACGGGCCCGAGCAGCCTCGGGATTCGCCAGGAGGCGCTGCAGCGCCCTGGGTCCGCGTCAGGCATGGAGCTAGGACCCTCGGGGGTCCCCGGAGGGGGGGAGGGGACAGGTATAACTGGCACCTGTGGGGTGGCCTCCAGGGAGTCGAGGGGACTCAGCCTTTCTCTCCGGTCACAGCCAAGGGCAATCGGGCTTCCCCTCGAATGCAGGGGCGAAGGTCGTGCTTTTCCGCGAGCGCAGGGGGAAGCGGGGGTGGCCTCTCTGAATCGGGGGCGTGGCGCCTCGGGGAGCCTCTCTTGTTGCCTCTGGAAGTCCAGGCCTCCTTTGACATCGCCAGGGGCTGCTGGGCTTCCCCTCGCCTCACGTCCAGGGAACTGGACTCGCTTGCGATGGGGGGGTTCCTCGGGGACCTTTGGTCTTGCGGCCGGAACTGGCCCCTTGGGGCCTCTTCTCGAACCTCAGGAGAGGCGAGAGTCCCGCTCTGGAGGTGCGAGGGAATGTAGGGATTGCGATGGCATTCAGGAAGGGGATTGGACCCCCCTTTCGAGAGGAGGGGCCGACGGCGACGGGGGGCCCCTCGCGAGCGGCCTCTGGAGACTCAGGGTTCCGCTCGCCTGTGGACACGGGTATCCCAGGGGAACCTGGGGGGCGCCTAGAGGGAGTCCAGCCTCCGTTGCAGCGCCAGAGAGAAGGCAGGACGGCTCTCGCGTCGCTGCAGATCCCAAGGGCCCCGTCTCGCAAGGAGGGGGGCCCGGGGGACGCCCTCGCGGTGTGGCGGGAAGCCCCGCTTTCTTGGCAGGTTGGCCCGGGGATCTCGGGGGACACCTGGAGTCGCCCGCAAGGAGTCAAGCCCCGTTCGGAGCCGGAACAGGTGCCGGGGCATGCTCTCCATGCCCTGCAAGGGAAAAGCGCCTCCTCCCTCTATGGGCGTGGCCTCACGGGGGTGTTCTCGACTTGCGGCGGTGCATTCTCGAGTTGCGGCGGGTACCCCGGCCCGTCTCCCCCGTTAGCCCAGCGGGGTCGCCATGCCTCCTTTCGAGCGGACAGGGGCCCGAGCAGCCTCGGGATTCGCCAGGAGGCGCTGCAGCGCCCTGGGTCCGCGTCAGGCATGGAGCTAGGACCCTCGGGGGTCCCCGGAGGGGGGGAGGGGACAGGTATAACTGGCACCTGTGGGGTGGCCTCCAGGGAGTCGAGGGGACTCAGCCTTTCTCTCCGGTCACAGCCAAGGGCAATCGGGCTTCCCCTCGAATGCAGGGGCGAAGGTCGTGCTTTTCCGCGCGGCGCAGGGGGAAGCGGGGGTGGCCTCTCTGAATCGGGGGCGTGGCGCCTCGGGGAGCCTCTCTTGTTGCCTGAGAAGTCCAGGCCTCCTTTGACATCGCCAGGGGCTGCTGGGCTTCCCCTCGCCTCACGTCCAGGGAACTGGACTCGCTTGCCGATGGGGGTTCCTCGGGGACCTTTGGTCTTGCGGCCGGAACTGGCCCCTTGGGGCCTCTTCTCGAACCTCAGGAGAGGCGAGAGTCCCGCTCTGGAGGTGCGAGGGAATGTAGGGATTGCGATGGCATTCAGGAAGGGGATTGGACCCCCCTTTCGAGAGGAGGGGCCGACGGCGACGGGGGGCCCCTCGCGAGCGGCCTCTGGAGACTCAGGGTTCCGCTCGCCTGGGGACACGGGTATCCCAGGGAACCTCTGGGGGGCGCCTAGAGGGAGTCCAGCCTCCGTTGCAGCGCCAGAGAGAAGGCAGGACGGCTCTCGCGTCGCTGCAGATCCCAAGGGCCCCGTCTCGCAAGGAGGGGGGCCCGGGGGACGCCCTCGCGGTGTGGCGGGAAGCCCCGCTTTCTTGGCAGGTTGGCCCGGGGATCTCGGGGGACACCTGGAGTCGCCCGCAAGGAGTCAAGCCCCGTTCGGAGCCGGAACAGGTGCCGGGGCATGCTCTCCATGCCCTGCAAGGGAAAAGCGCCTCCTCCCTCTATGGGCGTGGCCTCACGGGGGTGTTCTCGACTTGCGGCGGTGCATTCTCGAGTTGCGGCGGGTACCCCGGCCCGTCTCCCCCGTTAGCCCAGCGGGGTCGCCATGCCTCCTTTCGAGCGGACAGGGGCCCGAGCAGCCTCGGGATTCGCCAGGAGGGGCTGCAGCGCCCTGGGTCCGCGTCAGCATGGAGCTAGGACCCTCGGGGGTCCCCCGGGGGGGGGGGGGGGAAGGTATAACTGGCACCTGTGGGGTGGCCTCCAGGGATCGGGGACTCAGCCTTTCTCCGGTCACAGCCAAGGGCAATCGGGCTTCCCCTCGAATGCAGGGGCGAAGGTCGGTTTTTCGCGGCGCGGCGTGGCCTCTCTGAATCGGGGCGTGGCGCCTCAGGGGAGGGAAACCTCTGGTCTCCAGCCCTGCCTCCAGCATCGCCAGGGGCTGGGCTTCCAGGACGCCTCCTTCCTCGGGACCTTTGGTCTTGCGGCCGGCTGGCCCTTGGGGGCCTTCTCGAACCTCAGAGGGGAGCCCTCTGGAGGGCGAGGGAATGTAGGGGGGGCCAGGGGGACCCCCCTCGCGGAGGAGGGGCGGCGGGAAGCCCCTCGCTTTCTCTGGGCAGGTTGCTCCCTGGGGACATCTCGGGGGGACACCTGGAGTCGCCCGCAAGGAGTCAAGCCCCGTTCGTTGCAGCGGCCAGAGAGAAAGCAGGCGGCTCTCGCATGCTCTCCATGCCCCCTGCAAGGGAAAAAGCGCCTCCTCCTCGCTCTATGGGCGTGGCCTCGGGGGGGGTGGCTCTTGTTCTTGACTTTCGGCGGGGCATTCTCGAGTGGCGGCGGCGGGTAGCGCCCCGGCCCTCTATGGGCCCCCCGTTAGCCCAGCGGGGTCGCCATGCCTCCTTTCGAGAGGACAGCGGGGTCGCCAGCCCGAGCGAGCCTCGGGATTCGGGATTCGCCTCGGGGCGCAGGCTGCGCTGCAGCGCGCCCTGGGTCCGCGTCAGGCATGGAGCTAGGACCCTCGGGGGGTCCCCCCGGAGGGGGGGAGGGGACAGGTATAACTGGCACCTGTGGGGTGGCCTCCAGGGAGTCGAGGGGACTCAGCCCTTTCTCTCCGGTCACAGCCAAGGGGCAATCGGGCTTCCCCTCGAATGCAGGGGGGCGAAGGTCGTGCTTTTTCCGCGCGCGCGGCGCGCAGGGGGGAAGGGGGGGGGGGTGGCCTCTCTGAATCGGGGGGGGCGTGGCGCCTCGGGGAGCCTCTCTTGTTGCCTCTGAGAAGTCCAGGGCCTCCTTTGACATCGCCGCCAGGGCTGCTGCTGGGCTTCCCCCTCGCCTCACGTCCAGGGAACTGGACTCGCTTGCCGGGGGGGGTTCCTCGGGGACCTTTGGTCTTGCGGCCGGAACTGGCCCCTTGGGGCCTCTTCTCGAACCTCAGGAGAGGCGAGAGTCCCGCTCTGGAGGTGCGAGGGAATGTAGGGATTGCGATGGATTGCGATGGCATTCAGGAGGGGATTGGACCCCCCTTTCGAGAGGAGGGGCCGACGGCGACGGCGGGGCCCCTCGCGAGCGGCCTCTGGAGACTCAGGGTTCCGCTCGCCTGTGGGACACGGGTATCCCAGGGAACCTCTGGGGGCGCCTAGAGGGAGTCCAGCCTCCGTTGCAGCGCGCCAGAGAGAAGGCAGGACGGCTCTCGCGTCGCTGCAGATCCCCAAGGGCCCCGTCTCGCAAGGGGGGGGGCCCGGGGGGACGCCCTCGCGGTGTGGTGTGGGGGAAGCCCCGCTTTCTTGGCAGGTTGGGTTGGCCCGGGGATCTCGGGGGGACACCTGGAGTCGCCCGCAAGGAGTCAAGCCCCGCCCGGAGCCCGGAACAGGTGCCGGGGCATGCTCTCCATGCCCTGCAAGGGGAAAAGCGCCTCCTCCCCCCCTCTATGGGCGTGGCCTCACGGGGGGTGTTTCTCGACTTGCGGCGGCGGCGGTGCATTCTCGAGTTTGGCGGGTACCCCCCCCGGCCCGTCTCCCCCGTTAGCCCAGCGGGGTCGCCATGCCCTTTCCTTTCGACACAGGGACAGGGGCCGAGCAGCCTCGGGATTCGCCAGGAGGCGCTGCAGCGCCTGGGTCCGCGTCAGGCATGGAGCTAGGACCCTCGGGTCCCCGGGGGGTCCCGGGGAGGGGGGGAGGGGACAGGTATAACTGGCACCTGTGGGGTGGCCTCCAGGGGGAGTCGAGGGGACTCAGCCTTTCTCTCCGGTCACAGCCAAGGGCAATCGGGCTTCCCCTCGAAATGCAGGGGGCGAAGGTCGTGCTTTTTTCCGCGCGGCGCAGGGGGGGAAGGAAGGGGGGTGGCCTCTCTGAATCGGGGGGCGTGGCGCCTCGGGGAGCCTCTCTTGTTGCCTCTGAGAAGTCCAGGCCTCCTTTGACATCGCCAGGGGCTGCTGGGCTTCCCCTCGCCTCACGTCCAGGGAACTGGACTCGCTTGCCGATGGGGGTTCCTCGGGGACCTTTGGTCTTGCGGCCGGAACTGGCCCCTTGGGGCCTCTTCTCGAACCTCAGGAGGAGAGGCGAGAGTCCCGCTCTGGAGGTGCGAGGGAATGTAGGGATTGCGATGGCATTCAGGAAGGGGGGATTGGACCCCCCTTTCGAGAGGAGGGGGGCCGACGGCGCGGGGGGGGCCCCCTCGCGAGCGGCCTCTGGAGACTCAGGGTTTCTCGCTCGCCTGTGGACACGGGTATCCCAGGGAACCTCTGGGGGCGCCTAGAGGGAGTCCAGCCTCTCCGTTGCAGCGCCAGAGAGAAGGCAGGACGGCTCTCTCGTCGCTGCAGATCCCAAGGGCCCCGTCTCGCAAGGAGGGGGGCCCGGGGGACGCCCTCGCGGTGTGGCGGGAAGCCCCGCTTTCTTGGCAGGTTGGCCCGGGGATCTCGGGGGGACACCTGGAGTCGCCCCCGCAAGGAGTCAAGCCCCGTTCGGAGCCGGAACAGGTGCCCCGGGGCATGCTCTCCATGCCCCTGCAAGGGAAAAGCGCCTCCTCCCCTCTATGGGCGTGGCCTCACGGGGGTGTTCTCGACTTGCGGCGGTGCATTCTCGAGTTGCGGCGGGTACCCCGGCCCGTCTCCCCCGTTAGCCCAGCGGGGGTCGCCATGCCTCCTTTCGAGCGGACAGGGGCCAACAGGGGCCGAGCAGCCTCGGGATTCGCCAGGAGGCGCTGCAGCGCCCTGGGTGGGTCCGCGTCAGGCATGGAGCTAGGACCCTCGGGGGTCCCCGGGGGGGGGGGAGGGGACAGGTATAATAACTGGCACCTGTGGGGTGGCCTCCAGGGAGTCGAGGGGACTCAGCCTTTCTCTCCGGTCACAGCCAAGGGGCAATCGGGCTTCCCCTCGAAATGCAGGGGCGAAGGTCGTGCTTTTTTTCCGCGCGGCGCAGGGGGGAAGCGGGGGTGGCCTCTCTGAATCGGGGGGGCGTGGCGCCTCGGGGAGCCTCTCTTGTTGCCTCTGAGAAGTCCAGGCCTCCTTTGACATCGCCAGGGGCTGCTGGGCTTCCCCTCGCCTCACGTCCAGGGAACTGGACTCGCTTGCCGATGGGGGTTCCTCGGGGACCTTTGGTCTTGCGGCCGGAACTGGCCCCCTTGGGGCCTCTTCTCGAACCTCAGGAGAGGCGAGAGTCCCGCTCTGGAGGTGCGAGGGAATGTAGGGATTGCGATGGCATTCAGGAAGGGGATTGGACCCCCCTTTCGAGAGGAGGGGGGGGGCCGACGGCGACGGGGGGGGCCCCTCGCGAGCGGCCTCTGGAGACTCAGGGTTCCGCTCGCGCCTGTGGACACGGGTATCCCAGGGAACCTCTGGGGGCGCCTAGAGGGAGTCCAGCCTCCGTTGCAGCGCCAGAGAGAAGGCAGGACGGCTCTCGCGTCGCGTCGCTGCAGATCCCAAGGGCCCCCGTCTCGCAAGGAGGGGGGCCCGGGGGACGCCCTCGCGGTGTGGCGGGAAGCCCCGCTTTTCTTGGCAGGTTGGCCCGGGGATCTCGGGGGACACCTGGAGTCGCCCGCAAGGAGTCAAGCCCCGTTCGGAGAGCCGGAACAGGTGCCGGGGCATGCTCTCCATGCCCTGCAAGGGAAAAAGCGCCTCCTCCCCCTCTATGGGCGTGGCCCTCGGGGGTGTTCTCGGACTTGCGGCGGTGCATTCTCGAGTTGCGGCGGGTACCCCGGCCCGTCTCCCCCCGTTAGCCCAGCGGGGGTCGCCATGCCTCCTTTCGAGCGAGCGGACAGGGGCCCGAGCAGCCTCGGGATTCGCCAGGAGGCGCTGCAGCGCCCTGGGGGTCCGCGTCAGGCATGGAGCTAGGACCCTCGGGGGGTCCCCGGAGGAGGGGGGGAGGGGACAGGTATAACTGGCACCTGTGTGGGGGGTGGCCTCCAGGGAGTCGAGGGGACTCAGCCTTTCTCTCCGGTCACAGCCAAGGGCAATCGGGCTTCCCCTCGAATGCAGGGGCGAAGGTCGTGCTTTTTTTCCGCGCGGCGCAGGGGGAAGCGGGGGTGGCCTCTCTGAATCGGGGGCGTGGCGCCTCGGGGAGCCTCTCTTGTTTGCCTCTGAGAAGTCCAGGCCTCCTTTGACATCGCCAGGGGCTGCTGGGCTTCCCCTCGCCTCACGTCCAGGGAACTGGACTCGCTTGCCGATGGGGGGTTCCTCGGGGACCTTTGGTCTTTGCGGCCGGAACTGGCCCCTTGGGGCCTCTTCTCGAACCTCAGGAGAGGCGAGAGTCCCGCTCTGGAGGTGCGAGGGAATGTAGGGATTTGCGATGGCATTCAGGAAGGGGATTGGACCCCCCTTTCGAGAGGAGGGGCCGACGGCGACGGGGGGGCCCCTCGCGAGCGGCCTCTGGAGACTCAGGGTTCCGCTCGCCTGTGGACACGGGTATCCCAGGGAACCTCTGGGGGCGCCTAGAGGGAGTCCAGCCTCCGTTGCAGCGCCCAGAGAGAAGGCAGGACGGCTCTCGAGTCGTCGCTCGCTGCAGATCCCAAGGGGCCCCGTCTCGCAAGGAGGGGGGCCCGGGGGACGCCCTCGCGGGTGTGGCGGGAAGAGCCCCCGCTTTTCTTGGCAGGTTGGCCCGGGGATCTCGGGGGACACCTGGAGTCGCCCGCAAGGAGTCAAGCCCCGTTCGGAGCCGGAACAGGTGCCGGGGCATGCTCTCCATGCCCTGCAAGGGAAAAGCGCCTCCTCCCTCTATGGGCGTGGCCTCACGGGGGTGTTTCTCGACTTGCGGCGGTGCATTCTCGAGTTGCGGCGGGGGTACCCCGGCCCGTCTCCCCCGTTAGCCCAGCGGGGTCGCCATGCCTCCTCCTTTCGAGCGGACAGGGGGCCCGAGCAGCAGCCTCGGGATTCGCCAGGAGGCGCTGCAGCGCCCTGGGTCCGCGTCAGGCATGGAGCTAGGACCCTCGGGGGGTCCCGGAGGGGGGGAGGGGACAGGTATAACTGGCACCTGTGGGGTGGCCTCCAGGGAGTCGAGGGGACTCAGCCTTTCTCTCTCCGGTCACACAGCCAAGGGCAATCGGGCTTCCCCTCGAATGCAGGGGCGAAGGTCGTGCTTTTCCTTTTTCCGCGCGGGCGCAGGGGGGAAGCGGGGGGTGGCCTCTCTGAATCGGGGGCGTGGCGCCTCGGGGAGCCTCTCTTGTTGCCTCTGAGAAGTCCAGGCCTCCTTTGACATCGCCAGGGGCTGCTGGGCTTCCCCTCGCCTCACGTCCAGGGAACTGGACTCGCTTGCCGATGGGGGTTCCTCGGGGACCTTTGGTCTTGCGGCCGGAACTGGCCCCTTGGGGCCTCTTCTCGAACCTCAGGAGAGGCGAGAGTCCCGCTCTGGAGGTGCGAGGGAATGTAGGGATTGCGATGGCATTCAGGAAGGGGATTGGACCCCCCTTTCGAGAGGAGGGGCCGACGGCGACGGGGGGCCCCTCCTCGCGAGCGGCCTCTGGAGACTCAGGGTTCCGCTCGCCTGTGGACACGGGGTATCCCAGGGAACTCTCTGGGGGCGCCTAGAGGGAGTCCCAGCCTCCGTTGCAGCGCCAGAGAGAAGGCAGGACGGCTCTCGCGTCGCTGCAGATCCCAAGGGCCCCGTCTCGCAAGGAGGGGGGGCCCGGGGGACGCCCTCGCGGTGTGGCGGGAAGCCCCGCTTTCTTGGCAGGTTGGCCCGGGGATCTCGGGGGACACCTGGAGTCGCCCGCAAGGAGTCAAGCCCCCGTTCGGAGCCGGAACAGGTGCCGGGGCATGCTCTCCATGCCCTGCAAGGGAAAAGCGCCTCCTCCCTCTATGGGCGTGGCCTCACGGGGGGGTGTTCTCGACTTGCGGCGGTGCATTCTCGAGTTGCGGCGGGTACCCCGGCCCGTCTCCCCCCGTTAGCCCCCAGCGGGGTCGCCATGCCTCCTTTCGAGCGGACAGGGGCCCGAGCAGCCTCGAGGGATTCGGGATTCGCCAGGAGGCGCTGCAGCGCCCTGGGTCCGCGTCAGGCATGGAGCTAGGAT
>JAGTYA010001528.1:0-10527 GCA_024291935.2 Okapia johnstoni
GCCAGATGGAGCCTTGCAGGGTCTCTTCCTTAGAGTCAAAAAAGGTAGCCCAAGGGACTGCTTATTCAGTCTTCCCTGGTGCAAGAGGTGTTTGGCTGTGAAGACGCCAGAACAATGGCTCTGCTCCCAGGGCCTCAGTTTCCCAGTCAGAACCCACCTAGTCTCCAGAGCTCTCTGCTACAGAGCAGACATGGGGAAATAGCTCTGAGGAGGGTGCCTTCACGTTCCAGGGCACTGTCGAAGCCTTACCTGGGCTTTGGAGCCTAGGCACTGTGGCCTCTTTCACTGACTTTCCAGGTATCACTTCACAGTCCCTTGTGATTTTCAGCCAGATGCAGCCTTGCAGGGTCTCTTCCTTAGAGTCAAAAAAGGTAGCCCAAGGGACTGCTTATTCAGTCTTCCCTGGTGCAAGAGGTGTTTGGCTGTGAAGACGCCAGAACAATGGCTCTGCACCCAGGGCCTCAATTTCCCAGTCAGAACAGACCTAGTCTCCAGAGCTTTCTGCTACAGAGCAGACATGGGGAAAAACCGCTGTGGAGGGTGCCTTCATGTTCCAGGGCACTGTCGAAGCCTTACCTGGGCTTTGGAGCCTAGGCACTGTGGCCTCTTTCACTGACTTTCCAGGTATCACTTCCCAGCCCCTTGTAATTCTCAGCCAGATGCAGCCTTGCAGGGTCTCTTCCTTAGAGTCAAAAAAGGTAGCCCAAGGGACTGTTATACAGTCTTCCCTGGTGCAAGAGGTGTTTGGCTGTGAAGACGCCAGAACAATGGCTCTGCTCCCAGGGCCTCAGTTTCCCAGTCAGAACAGACCTAGTTTCCAGAGCTCTCTGCTACAGAGCAGACATGGGGAAATAGCTCTGAGGAGGGTTCCTTGAGGCTCCCTGCCTTGGGGAAGCCGTACCCGGGTGCTGGGGCCTAGGCACTGTGGCCTCTTTCACTGACATTCCAGGTATCACTTCCCAGCCCCTTGTGATTTTCAGCCAGATGCAGCCTTGCAGGGTCTCTTCGTTAGAGTCAAAAAAGGTAGCCCAAGGGACTGCTTATTCAGTCTTCCCTGGAGCAAGAGGTGTTTGGCTGTGAAGACGAGAGAACAATGGCTCTGCTTCCAGGGCCTCAGTTTCCGAGTCAGAACAGACCTAGTCTCCAGAGCTGTCTGCTACAGAGCAGACATGGGGAAAAAGCGCTGTGGAGGGTGCCTTCACGTTCCAGGGCACTGTCGAAGCCTTACCTGGGATTTCGAGCCTAGGCAATGTGGCCTCTTTCACTGACTTTCCAGGTATCACTTCCCAGCACCTTGTGATTTTCAGCCAGATGCAGCCTTGCAGGGTCTCTTCCTTAGAGTCAAAAAAGGTAGCCCAAGGGACTGCTTATTCAGTCTTCCCTGGTGCAAGAGGTGTTTGGCTGTGAAGACGCCAGAACAATGGCTCTGCTCCCAGGGCCTAAGTTTCCCAGTCAGAACAGACCTAGTCTCCAGAGCTCTCTGCTACAGAGCAGACATGGGGAAATAGCTCTGAGGAGCGTTCCTTGAGGCTCCCTGCCTTGGGGAAGCCCTACCCGGGTGCTGGGGCCTAGGCACTGTGGCCTCTTTCACTGACTTTCCAGGTAAATCACTTCCCAGCCCCTTGTGATTTTCAGCCAGATGCAGCCTTGCAGGATCTATTCCTTAGAGTCAAAAAAGGTAGCCCAAGGGACTGCTAATTCAGTCTTCCCTGGAGCAAGAGACGTTTGGCTGTGAAGACGCCAGAACAATGACACTGCTCGCAGGGCCTCAGTTTCCCAGTCAGAACAGACCTAGTCTCCAGAGGTCTCTGCTACAGAGCAGACATGGGGAAAAAGCGGTGTGGAGGATGCCTTCACGTTCCAGGGCACTGTCGAAGCCTTACCTGGGCTTTGGAGCCTAGGCACTGTGGCCTCTTTCACTGACGTTCCAGGTATCACTTCCCAGCACCTTGTGATTTTCAGCCAGATGCAGCCTTGCAGGGTCTCTTCCTTAGAGTAAAAAAAGGTAGCCCAAGGGACTGCTTATTCAGTCTTCCCTGGTGCAAGAGGTGTTTGGCTGTGAAGACGCCAGAACAATGGCTCTGCTCTCAGGGCCTCAGTTTCCCAGTCAGAACAGACCTAGTCTCCAGAGCTCTCTGCTACAGAGCAGACATGGGGAGATAGCGCTGTGGAGGGTGCCTTCACGTTGCAGGGCACTGTCGAAGCCTTACCTGGGCTTTGGAGCCTAGGCACTGTGGCCTCTTTCACTGACTTTCCAGGTATCACTTCCCAGCCCCTTGTGATTTTCAGCCAGATGCAGCCTTGCAGGGTCTCTTCCTTAGAGTCAAAAAAGGTAGCCCAAGTGACTGCTTATTCAGTCTTCCCTGGTGCAAGAGGTGTTTGGCTGTGAAGACGCCAGAACAATGGCTCGGCTCCCAGGGCCTCAGTTTCCCAGTCAGAACAGACCTAATCTCCAGAGCTCTCTGCTACAGTCCAGACATGGGGAAATAGCTCTGAGGAGGTTTCCTTGAGGCTCCCTGCCTTGGGGACGCCCTACCCGGGTGCTCGGGCCTAGGCACTGTGGCCTCTTTCACTGACTTTCCAGGTATCTCTTCCCAGCCCCTTGTGATTATCAGAAAGATGCAGCCTTGCAGGGTCTCTTCCTTAGAGTCAAAAAAGGTAGCCCAAGGGACTGCTTATTCAGTCTTCCCTGGTGCAAGAGGTGTTTGGCTGTGAAGACGCCAGAACAATGGCTCTGCTCCCAGGGCCTCAGTTTCCCAGTCAGAACAGACCTAGTCTCCAGAGCTCTCTGCTACAGAGCAGACATGGGGAAAAAGCGCTGTGGAGGGTGCCTTCACGTTCCAGGGCACTGTCGAAGCCTTACCTGGGCTTTGGAGCCTAGGCACTGTGGCCTCTTTCACTGACTTTCCAGGTATCACTTCCCAGCCCCTTGTGATTACTAGCCTGATGCAGCCTTGCAGGGTCTCTTCCTTAGAGAGTCAAAAAAGGTAGCCCAAGGGACTGCTTATTCAGTCTTCCCTGGTGCAAGAGGTGTTTGGCTGTGAAGACGCCAGAACAATGGCTCTGCTCCCAGGGCCTCAGTTTCCCAGTCAGAACAGACCTAGTCTCCAGAGCTCTCTGATACAGAGCAAACATGGGGAAAAAGCTCTGAGGTGGGTTCCTTGAGGCTCCCTGCCTTGGGGAAGCCCTACCCGGGTGCTGCGGCCTAGGCACTGTGGCCTCTTTCACTGACTTTCCAGGTATCACTTCCCAGCCCCTTGTGATTTTCAGCCAGATGCAGCCTTGCAGGGTCTCTTCCTTAGAGTCAAAAAAGGTAGCCCAAGGGACTGCTTATTCAGTCTTCCCTGGTGCAAGAGGTGTTTGGCTGTGAAGACGCCAGAACAATGGCTCTGCTCCCAGGGCCTCAGTTTCCCAGTCAGAACAGACCTAGTCTCCAGAGGTCTCTGCTACAGAGCAGACATGGGGAAAAAGCGCTGTGGAGGATGCCTTCACGTTCCAGGGCACTGTCGAAGCCTTACCTGGGCTTTGGAGCCTAGGCACTGTGGCCTCTTTCACTGACGTTCCAGGTATCACTTCCCAGCCCCTTGTGATTTTCAGCCAGATGCAGCCTTGCAGGGTCTCTTCCTTAGAGTCAAAAAAGGTAGCCCAAGGGACTGCTTATTCAGTCTTCCCTGGTGCAAGAGTTGTTTGGCTGTGAAGACGCCAGAACAATGGCTCTGCTCTCAGGGCCTCAGTTTCCCAGTCAGAACAGACCTAGTCTCCAGAGCTCTCTGCTACAGAGCAGACATGGGGAAAAAGCGCTGTGGAGGGTGGCTTCAGGTTCCATGAGACTGTCGAAGCCTTACCTGGGCTTTGGAGCCTAGGCAATGTGCCCTCTTTCACTGACTTTCCAGGTATCACTTCCCAGCCCCTTGTGATTTTCAGCCAGATGCAACCTTGCAGGGTCTCTTCCTTAGAGTCAAAAAAGGTAGCCCAAGGGACTGCTTATTCAGTCTTCCCTGGTGCAAGAGGTGTTTGGCTGTGAAGACGCCAGAACAATGGCTCTGCTCCCAGGGCCTCAGTTTCCCAGTCAGAACAGACCTAGCCTGCAGAGGTCTCTGCTACAGAGCAGACATGGGGAAATAGCTCTGAGGAGGGTTCCTTGAGGCTCCCTGCCTTGGGGAAGCACTACCCGGGTGCTGGGGCCTAGGTACTGTGTCCTCTTTCACGGACTTTCCAGGTATCAATTCCCAGCCCCTTGTGATTTTCAGCCAGATTCAGCCTTGCACGGTCTCTTCCTTAGAGTCAAAAAAGGTAGCCCAAGGGACTGCTTATTCAGTCTTCCCTGGTGCAAGAGTTGTTTGGCTGTGAAGACGCCAGAACATTGGCTCTGCTCCCAGGGCCTCAGTTTCCCAGTTAGAACAGACCTAGTCTCCAGAGCTCTCTGCTACAGAGCAGACATGGGGAAAAAGCACTGTGGAGGGTGTTCCTTCACGTTCCAGGGCACTGTTGAAGCCTTACCTGGGCTTTGGAGCCTAGGCACTGTGGCCTCTTTCACTGACTTTCCAGGTATCACTTCCCAGACCCTTGTGATATTCAGCCAGATGCAGCATTGCAGGGTCTCTTCCTTAGAGTCAAAAAAGGTAGCCCAAGGGACTGCTTATTCAGTCTTCCCTGGTGCAAGAGGTGTTTGGCTGTGAAGACGCCAGCCAGAACAATGGCTCTGCTCCCAGGGCCTCAGTTTCCCAGTCAGAACAGACCTAGTCTCCAGAGCTCTCTGCTACAGAGCAGACATGGGGAAATAGCTCTGAGGAGTGTTCCTTGAGGCTCCCTGCCTTGGGGAAGCCCTACACGGGTGCTGGGGCCTAGGCACTGTGGCCTCTTTCACTGACTTTCCAGGTATCACTACCCAGCCCCTTGTGATTTTCAGCCAGATGCAGCCTTGCAGGGTCTCTTCCTTAGAGTCAAAAAAGGTAGCCCAAGGGACTGCTTATTCAGTCTTCCCTGGTGCAAGAGGTGTTTGGCTGTGAAGACGCCAGAACAATGGCTCTGCTCCCAGGGCCTCAGTTTCCCAGTCAGAACAGACCTAGTCTCCAGAGCTCTCTGCTACAGAGCAGACATGGGGAAAAAGCGCTGTGGAGGGTGCCTTCTCGTTGCAGGGCACTGTCGAAGCCTTACCTGGGCTTTGGAGCCTAGGCACTGTGGCCTCTTTCAGTGACTTTCCAGGTATCACTTCCCAGCCCCTTGTGATTTTTAGCAAGATGCAGCCTTGCAGGGTCTCTTCCTTAGAGTCAAAAAAGTTAGCCCAAGGGACTGCTTCTTCAGTCTTCCCTGGTGCAAGAGGTGTTTGGCTCTGAAGATGCCAGAACAATGGCTCTGCTCCCAGGGCCTCAGTTTCCCAGTCAGAACAGTCCTAGTCTCCAGAGCTCTCTGCTACAGAGGAGACATGGGGAAATAGCTCTGAGGAGGGTTCCTTGAGGCTCCTTGCCTTGGGGAAGCCCTACCCGGGTGCTCGGGACTAGGCACTGTGGCCTCTTTCACTGACTTTCCGGGTAACACTTCCCAGCCCCTTGTGATTTTCAGCCAGATGCAGCCTTGCAGGGTCTCTTCCTTAGAGTCAAATAAGGTAGCCCAAGGGACTGCTTATTCAGTCTTCCCTGGTGCAAGAGGTGTTTGGCTGTGAAGACCCCAGAACAATGGCTCTGCTCCCAGGGCCTCTGTTTCCCAGTCAGAACAGACCTAGTCTCCAGAGCTCTCTGTTACAGAGCAGACGAGGGGAAAAAGCGCTGTGGAGGGTGCCTTCACGTTCCAGGGCACTGTCGAAGCATTACATGGGCTTTGGAGCCTAGGCACTGTGGCCTCTTTCACTGACTTTCCAGGTATCACTTCCCAGCCCCGTGTGATTTTCAGCCAGATGCAGCCTTGCAGGGTCTCTTCCTTAGAGTCAAAAAAGGTAGCCCAAGGGACTGCTTATTCAGTCTTCCCTGGTGCAAGAGGTGTTTGGCTGTGAAGACGCCAGAACAATGGCTCTGCTCCCAGGGCCTCAGTTTCCCAGTCAGAACAGTCCTAGTCTCCAGAGCTCTCTGCTACAGAGCAGACATGGGGAAATAGCTCTGAGGAGGGTTCCTTGAGGCTCCCTGCCTTGGGGAAGCCCTACCCGCGTGCTGGGGCCTAGGCACTGTGGCCTCTTTCACTGACTTTCCAGGTATCACTTCCCAGCCCCTTGTGATTTTCAGCCAGATGCAGCCTTGCAGGGTCTCTTCCTTAGAGTCAAAAAAGGTAGCCCAAGGGACTGCTTATTCAGTCTTCCCTGGTGCAAGAGGTGTTTGGCTGTGAAGACCCCAGAACAATGGCTCTGCTCCCAGGGCCTCTGTTTCCCAGTCAGAACAGACCTAGTCTCCAGAGCTCTCTGCTACAGAGCAGACGAGGGGAAAAAGCGCTGTGGAGGGTGCCTTCACGTTCCAGGGCACTGTCGAAGCATTACATGGGCTTTGGAGCCTAGGCACTGTGGCCTCTTTCACTGACTTTCCAGGTATCACTTCCCAGCCCCGTGTGATTTTCAGCCAGATGCAGCCTTGCAGGTTCTATTCCTTAGAGTCAAGAAAGGTAGCCCAAGGGACTGCTTATTCAGTCTTCTCTGGTGCAAGAGGTGTTTGGCTGTGAAGACGCCAGAACAATGGCTCTGCTCCCAGGGCCTCAGTTTCCCAGTCAGAACAGAACTAGTCTCCAGAGGTCTCTGCTACAGAGCAGACATGGGGAAAATGCGCTGTGGAGGGTGCCTTCACGTTCCAGGGCTCTGTCGAAGCCTTACCTGGGCTTTGGAACCTAGGCACTGTGGCCTCTTTCACTGACTTTCCAGGTATCACTTCCCAGCCCCTTGTGATTTTCAGCCAGATGCAGCCTTGCAGGGTCTCTTCCTTAGAGTCAAAAAAGGTAGCCCAAGGGACTGCTTATTCAGTCTTCCCTGGTGCAAGAGGTGTTTGGCTGTGAAGACGCCAGAACAATGGCTCTGCTCCCAGGGCCTCAGTTTCCCAGTCAGAACAGACCTAGTCTCCAGAGCTCTCTGCTACAGAGCAGACATGGGGAAATAGCTCTGAGGAGGGTTCCTTGAGGCTCCCTGCCTTGGGGAAGCCCTACCCGGGGGCTGGGGCCTAGGCACTGTGGCCTCTTTCACTGACTTTCCAGGTATCACTTCCCAGCCCCTTGTGATTTTCAGCCAGATGCAGCCTTGCAGGGTCTCTTCCTTAGAGTCAAAAAAGGTAGCCCAAGGGACTGCTTATTCAGTCTTTCCTGGAGCAAGAGGTGTTTGGCTGTGAAGACGCCAGAACAATGGCTCTGCTCCCAGGGCCTCAGTTTCCCAGTCAGAACAGACCTAGTCTCCAAAGCTCTCTGCTACAGAGCAGACATGGGGAAAAAGCGCTGTGGTGGGTGCCTTCACGTTCCAGGGCACTGTCGAAGCCTTACCTGGGCTTTGGAGCCTAGGCACTGTGGCCTCTTTCACTTTTTCCAGGTATCACTTCCCAGCCCCTTGTGATTTTCAGCCAGATGCAGCCTTGCAGGGTCTCTTTCTTAGAGTCAAAAAAGGTAGCCCAAGGGACTGCTTATTCAGTCTTCCCTGGTGCAAGAGGTGTTTGGCTGTGAAGACGCCAGAACAATGGCTCTGCTCCCAGGGCCTCAGTTTTCCAGTCAGAACAGACCTAGTCTACAGAGCTCTCTGCTACAGAGCAGACATGGGGGAAATAGCTCTGAGGAGGGTTCCTTTGTGTCTCCCTGCCGTGGGGAAGCCCTACCCGGGAGCTGGGGCCTAGGCACTGTGGCCTCTTTCACTGACTTTCCAGGTATCACTTCCCAGCCCCTTGTGATTTTCAGCCAGATGCAGCCTTGCAGGGTCTCTTCCTTAGAGTCAAAAAAGGTAGCCCAAGGGACTGCTTATTCAGTCTTCCCTGGTGCAAGAGGTGTTTGGCTGTGAAGACGCCAGAACAATGGCTCTGCTCCCAGGGCCTCAATTTCCCAGTCAGAACAGACCTAGTCTCCAGAGCTCTCTGCTACAGAGCAGACATGGGGAAATAGCTCTGAGGAGGGTTCCTTGAGGCTCCCTGCCTTGGGGAAGCCCTACCCGGGTGCTGGGGCCTAGGCACTGTGGCCTCTTTCACTGACTTTCCAGGTATCACTTCCCAGCCCCTTGTGATTTTCAGCCAGATGCAACCTTGCAGGGTCTCTTCCTTAGAGTCAAAAAAGGTAGCCCAAGGGACTGCTTATTCAGTCTTCCCTGGTGCAAGAAGTGTTTGGCTGTGAAGACGCCAGAACAATGGCTCTGCTCCCAGGGCCTCAGTTTCCCAGTCAGAACAGACCTAGTCTCCAGAGCTCTCTGCTACAGAGCAGACATGGAGAAATAGCTCTGAGGAGGGTTCCTTGAGGCTCCCTGCCTTGGGGAAGCCTCACGTGGGCTTTGGAGCCGAGGCACTGTGGCCCCTTTCACTGACTTTCCAGGTATCACTTCCCAGCCCCTTGTGATTTTCAGCCAGATGCAGCCTTGCAGGGTCTCTTCTTTAGAGTAAAAAAAGGTAGCCAAAGGGACTGCTTATTCAGTCTTCCCTGGTGCAAGAGGTGTTTGGCTGTGAAGACGCCAGAACAATGGCTCTGCTCCCAGGGCCTCAGTTTCCCAGTCAGAACAGACCTACTCTCCAGAGCTCTCTGCTACAGAGCAGACATGGGGGGGAAATATCTCTGAGGAGGATACCTTCACGTTCCAGGGCACTATCGAAGCCTTACCTGGGCTTTGGAGCCTAGGCACTGTGGCCTCTTTCACTGACTTTCCAGGTATCACTTCCCAGCCCCTTGTGATTTTCAGCCAGATGCAGCCTTGCAGGGTCTCTTCCTTAGAGTCAAAAAAGGTAGCCCAAGGGACTGCTTATTCAGTCTTCCCTGGTGCAAGAGGTGTTTTGGCTGTGAAGACGCCAGAACAATGGCTCTGCTCCCAGGGCCTCAGTTTCCCAGTCAGAACAGACCTAGTCTCCAGAGCTCTCTGCTACAGAGCAGACATGGGGAAAAAGCGCTGTGGAGGGTGCCTTCACGTTCCAGGGCACTGTCGAAGCCTTACCTGGGCTTTGGAGCCTAGGCACTGTGGCCTCTTTCACTGACTTTCCAGGTATCACTTCCCAGCCCCTTGTGATTTTCAGCCAGATGCAGCCTTGCAGGGTCTCTTCCTTAGAGTCAAAAAAGGTAGCCCAAGGGACTGCTTATTCAGTCTTCCCTGGTGCAAGAGGTGTTTGGCTGTGAAGACGCCAGAACAATGGCTCTGCTCCCAGGGCCTCAGTTTCCCAGTCAGAACAGACCTAGTCTCCAGAGCTCTCTGCTACAGAGCAGACATGGGGAAAAAGCTCTGAGGAGGGTTCCTTGAGGCTCCAGGGCCTGGGGAAGCCTTACCTGGGCTTTGGAGCCTAGGCACTGTGGCCTCTTTCACTGACTTTCCAGGTATCACTTCCCAGCCCCTTGTGATTTTCAGCCAGATGCAGCCTTGCAGGGTCTCTTCCTTAGAGTCAAAAAAGGTAGCCCAAGGGACTGCTTATTCAGTCTTCCCTGGTGCAAGAGGTGTTTGGCTGTGAAGACGCCAGAACAATGGCTCTGCTCCCAGGGCCTCAGTTTCCCAGTCAGAACAGACCTAGTCTCCAGAGCTCTCTGCTACAGAGCAGACATGGGGAAAAAAAGCGCTGTGGAGGGTGCCTTCACGTTCCAGGGCACTGTCGAAGCCCTACCTGGGCTTTGGAGCCTAGGCACTGTGGCCTCTTTCACTGACTTTCCAGGTATCACTTCCCAGCCCCTTGTGATTTTCAGCCAGATGCAGCCTTGCAGGGTCTCTTCCTTAGAGTCAAAAAAGGTAGCCCAAGGGACTGCTTATTCAGTCTTCCCTGGTGCAAGAGGTGTTTGGCTGTGAAGACGCCAGAACAATGGCTCTGCTCCCAGGGCCTCAGTTTCCCAGTCAGAACAGACCTAGTCTCCAGAGCTCTCTGCTACAGAGCAGACATGGGGAAAAAGCGCTGTGGAGGGTGCCTTCACGTTCCAGGGCACTGTCGAAGCCTTACCTGGGCTTTGGAGCCTAGGCACTGTGGCCTCTTTCACTGACTTTCCAGGTATCACTTCCCAGCCCCTTGTGATTTTCAGCCAGATGCAGCCTTGCAGGGTCTCTTCCTTAGAGTCAAAAAAGGTAGCCCAAGGGACTGCTTATTCAGTCTTCCCTGGTGCAAGAGGTGTTTGGCTGTGAAGACGCCAGAACAATGGCTCTGCTCCCAGGGCCTCAGTTTCCCAGTCAGAACAGACCTAGTCTCCAGAGCTCTCTGCTACAGAGCAGACATGGGGAAAAAGCGCTGTGGAGGGTGCCTTCACGTTCCAGGGCACTGTCGAAGCCTTACCTGGGCTTTGGAGCCTAGGCACTGTGGCCTCTTTCACTGACTTTCCAGGTATCACTTCCCAGCCCCTTGTGATTTTCAGCCAGATGCAGCCTTGCAGGGTCTCTTCCTTAGAGTCAAAAAAGGTAGCCCAAGGGACTTC
>JAGTYA010001529.1:0-10524 GCA_024291935.2 Okapia johnstoni
CTGTCTAGAGATTCTCAAACTTGAGTGATTCATCTACCAACTTTTAAAAATTTGACAATCCATCGACACATTCCTTTGTCACATTATTTATGTTATTTGTACTTAAATAAATTCTTTGAAGTAGAGAGTTGTACTTCTAAACACAAAAATCTATTATTGGACATAAATAAGCACTAAGTATAAAATATTATTAATACATATTATTAATCAAGTCTTACTAGGTGGTGTTTCCAGCTAGAGATTCCTGGCCTGGGATCTGCTTGCTGTGCATTTGAAAGAGGTTTTAAAGACAGATTAGTTCCAAATCAGCACTTTGTCCTTCACGTAAGAACTAGTGATTGTTATAGCCTTGAGTCTAAGATGGGATCCATGGTGGGGGCTGTCTTGTGCATTGTACATTGTGCATTGTAGAATGGGGTAGAAGATGCATTTGATTGGTGTTTGTGTGTATGCTTAATCAGTCAGTCATGTCCGACTCATTGCAACCCTGTGAAATGTAGGCTGCCAGGCTCCTCTGTCTGTGGCATTCTCCAGGCAAGAATACTGGAGTCGGTTGCCATTTCCTTCTTCAAGGGATCTTCTCAACAGGGATCAAACCTAGGTCTCCTGCATTGCAGGCAGATTCTTTACCACCTTAGTTACCAGGGATGCACATACTACTTTGGGCAGAGACAAATATGGCCCGCAGAAAAGAACCATAGCAAACCACGTGAAACTAAAGCCATCTGGGCTGTCATTACAAGCTCCATTCACACAGGTGAATGCCGCCAAGGAAACCAGAGGGTAGAGACAATGGTGCCTGGAGACTTGGCTATGTGTCTGCCCGCTGTTCTCGTGTATGTTGGAGTCACTTTGGTGATTGAGCGTGGCTAGTGCCCTGTGGTTCAGGGGGAGCCATGAGCCCATCCACCACACTGGGCCAGTGGGCACTCCTAAGGCCCTACCTGACTGTCTGCAAGACTTCATATACTTGGGCCAGTGGGCCTGCTGGCAGGGGTAGTCACAGTAGCTGGTGTTTCCGCAGAATAGAAAATGGCCTCCTTTTTGCAGTTGGCACACCATTGATTCTTCTTGGTCTCAGCCACCGCCTGCCACTTCTCCAGCTCCAGTTGCTTCTTCTCCTCAGCAATGAGCTGGTCCTGCTCCTGCTCTAGTCTGTGCCACATCTCTGCCATGGTCAGCTCTGCCAGGGGAGGGGAGGAGAGGGGAGAGGATGCCATCTTCATCCCCCATCCCAGGCCATGGGCTCATTCACACCACGTCAGAAGGTGAATCCTAGCAGGTGTGAATCCCTGGGTCGGGGATACACTGGTTATGTGAGCCCGTGCAGAGACTCACCCAGCTTCCCTGAGCTCCAACCTCTTCATCTGCAAAATGGGCATCCACCATGCTGACCATGAATATCAGCATGATCATGAACATCTGGTGCTTAGGATATTGAAAATGGGGCCCTGTGGTGATTCTGCAGGAAGTGATCACATAAGTCCTCAGAAAAAGGTCAACTCAGTTCACTTTGAAATTTATCATTTGTATAAGCTTGTTTCACTATCAAATACACTACATCTATTATCTGTAGGCACTGTTGTAAACACTTTATAAATATGAACTCTTTTAATCCTTACTCTAACCTTAAGGAAGTGTATACTAATACAATACTCATTTCAAAGATGAGGAAACTGAGGCACAGAGCTAAGATAGGAAGAGTTGGGGCTACAGCTTGGATATATTTCCTTCTTGATGCGTTTAGTGGCAGCAGATCTAATCTGCCAGACAGGGCATCTGGATTGATCATTGGGCTGACAGGACAATTATCAAACTGCTCAGCCTACTGAGATTTCTATCAATTTTACAACAGGTCAGAGCTCACAGGCAGGAGAAGCTACCACAGCTGTTTTGATGAATTTGTTGCTGATGTTGGTATTTGGAGGAGAGGAAAAGGGGATTCTGCCATCTTCTGCTTCATACCTGGTTTCTGCAGATTAGACTCCTCAGGATGCTGTGTTCTCCCTAAGAGTGGTAAGGCGCCCCGGCCTACTTTTGACTCAGTTCACATTTGGACCCAAGTCTAGACATGCCAAGAAGTTCCTATCCAGAACCTTTGTCAGTGCAGGCCAGATCAGCAGCACTTACCCAAGTTATATTTCATGTCTGAGAGTTCCTGCTGGTGCAGCCACTGAAGATTATTTTTCCCCGCATGGTTATATATTTATTCCTTGCTCAAGTTCTCCATTATTTTTCTTTTTTCTTTTACTAATATAAATTTATTTATTTCACTTGGAGGCTAATTATTTTGCAATATTGTAATTTTTTTGCCATATATTGACATGAATCTGACACGAGTGTATGTATGTTAACCATCCTGAACCCTCCCCACACCTCACTTCCCATCCCATCCCTCTGGGTCATCCCAGTGCATCAGACCCAAGCACCCTGTCTCATGCATCGAAACTGCACTGGCGATTCGTTTTGCATATGATAATATACATGTTTCAGTGCCATTCTACCAAATCATCCCACCCTTGCCCTCTCCCAAAGAGTCCAAAAGACTGTTCTATACCTCTGTGTCTCTTTTGTGTCTGTCTCGCATATAGGGTTATCATTACCATCTCTATGAATCCCATATATATGCACTAGTATGGTGTATTGGTGTTTTTCCTTCTGGCTTACTTCACTCTGTCTAACAGGCTCCAGTTTCATCCATCTCATTAGAAGTGATTCAAATATATTCTTTTTAATGGCTGAGTAATATTTCATTGTGTATATATACCACTGCTTTCTTATCCATGTGTCTGCTCATGGACAGCTAGGTTATTTCCATGTCCTAGCTATTATAAACAGCGCTTTGATGAACACTGGGGTATCCGTGTCTCTTTTAATTCTGGTTTCTCCTTTGTATCTCAATCTTCAGCCTGTGGATCTGTATGGAGACCGAAAGGCTTAAAAAGTGCATCTGGGTGCCTTTTGCCAATAGGGCTCGGAAGCTCCAGCCATCACGATGAGGTTATTGCCATGTGCTGAGTCAAAGGGCGGGAAGCCTCGTCTCTGCTGGCCTCCCCCAGTTCGTTGCCAGTGGGTTCATTCAAATTCATGAGAAAATCTGCTTAAAAAAAAAAAAAAAACAAATACAAGTGGTCCATCTTTTCTGAGAGATGCTCCAGTAAAAGCCATTTAAATTGAAAAAGAAGACCAGATTTTCAAAATAAATAGTACAGTGAGTGTCCTACATATGTACAAGTTCCATCCCTAGAACACGTTCATAACTCCAAATTCTTTGTACAAGCCCAACAAAGTTAGCCTAAGAAACCAACTGCCTCAATCAGCTATATAGTACAGTACCTGCTACATCATTGCTGCTTTTATGGTTGCTTATGGACATCCTGGGCTTGAAATAGATATTGTAATACTGCACTCTGTACAGTCAAGCACAAAGCACGACGACTTGTAGAGAATATGTGCGGGTGACAATGTACCCCAGAGATGTGAACTAACTTACAGGATTAGACATGCAAACATTCACATCTTTCAAAATTCCTTACTTGAAGGTTCACACAATAGAAACTTCAGTTCCGTTCAGTCACTCAGTCGTGTCCGACTCTTTGCGACTCCATGAATTGCAGCACGCTGGCCTCCCTGTCCATCACCAACTCCAGGAGTCCACCCAAACACATGCCGTTGAGACAGTGATGCCATCCACCCATCTCATCTTCTGTCGTCCCCTTATCCTCCTGCCTTCAATCCTGCCTGGCACCAATGTCTTTGCAAATGAGTCAGCTCTTCGCATCAGGTGGCCAAAGTACTGGACTTTCAGCTTCAGCATCAGTCCTTCCAATGTACACCCAGGACTGATCTCCTTTAGGATGGACTGGTTGGATCTCCTTGCAGTCCAAGTGCCTCTCAAGAGTCTTCTCCAACACTACAGTTCAAAAGCATAAATTCTTCTGCAGTTGTACCTTTTTCTAGCCCAAAACTCACATCCATACATGGCCATTGGAAAAACCATAGCCTTGACTAGGTGGACCTCTGTTGACAAAGTGTTGTCTCTGTTTTTAATATGCTGTCTAGCTTGGCCATAACTATCTTTCCAAGGAGTAAGAGTCTTTTAATTTCATGGCTGCAATCAGCATCTGCAGTGATTTTGGAGCCCAGAAAAATATAGTCAGCCACTGTTTCCAATCTCCCCTTCCATTTGCCATCAATAGATGGGACTGGATGCCATGATCTTAGTTTTCTGATTGTTGAGCTTTAAGTCAACATTTTCACTCTTCTCTTTCACTTTCGTCAAGAGGCTATTTAGTTTCTCTTCACTTTCTGCCCTACTATATGTTAAAGCTTTGAGCAGAGCTTTGGCCTAAAAAAAAAGTAAACCTGAAACATCCAAAATCAGATTAATTTCACCATTGATGTGAAGTTTTGGGTGAGGGCCATAATCATTCACATGAAATCCCAAAGCCTAAGCATTCAGGAAATCATGGGTTATTTGGGGTGCAGCGGAGGAGGAGTTTATTTGGGGCCACATTCATTTGGAGAGAAGAAAATATAAATCCAAACTGAACTGACAGAAGGCCGTTGACAGTGTTTAAATATGACCGCGGTTATAAACTGGGATGACGTTTGCCCACTTCCTCTGTTTACGACACTGCATGTCTGAATGTCTGAAGGCATTCTGGGTTGTTTCTGGCACCCAGAAGGGAGAGAGGAATTCTGCTCATCATGCCAGATGGTCAGTACAGTCCTCACCACAGCAAAACATCTGGCACCAATGGCAGTAACTTCAAGGCTGAGAAATCATGATTTATCAAACACAGTGGGAACAACCATACAGTATCACTGCAGAAATGATGTATCTAATTGTGGAAGAGGGCTGCATTTTACCTCGGTAAAATCTGGACTGTTCTAACACCTATCAGGACGCAAGGTTTCTGGTAACTGCACATCAATTAAACGAACAAAAAAGAATGAAGCATGGGGACAGGACAGGGTGAGGGAGAGGAGGATTTTCAAAAACCAGCATTTGGACATTTTGTTTGACATCCCAGCATAATCATGAAGATGGTCATGTAGCAAAAATGCCTGGAGAGATTCATCGATTTCCCTCAGGACCGCCCTGAAATCTTTACATTCACACAGCTCTCTTGGGACTTTCCTGGAAGTCCAGGGGTTAAAGCTCCATGCTCCCAATGCAGAGGACACAAGTTCAATCCCTGGTCAGGGCATTAGGATCCTATATACCGCTCAGGCTGGCCAAAAAGAAAGAAAGCTGAAGCACAGGGTTCCCTGTTTAAGGCCCATCAGAGCATCTTCCTGGAGATGTCCCTCTCTTTTTCTGGGTGCCATCCTCACTCTGACTGTCCTCTCACATCAATGGCTCCAATGGGGGTTCCCCTCACATCTCCATCACGACTTTCAATGATCTCAACAAATCCTGCCATTTGTCATTTCCCCTAGTGATCCGTTTGCAGCTGGCTTGCACTGACATTATCCTAGGAAGAAAATTCAAGGTGGCTTTAAATAAATAAGTGGTCACTTCATAATTGGATGTTTCACAGTTTTAACCACTCAGTTCTCTAATTAATCACCTAAATGGTTGAAGCTTGGGATACTACTTCTCAGACACCAAGATCACTGGAATAAAGAAGTCCCACTTCATGAGATGACAGAGGAGACAAATTGACATGGGACCAAAATAACTGGTTTCTGGTTTTGCCACTGGGTGAACAGCTCGGCTCTGGCTTCAGCTGTTTGAATAGAAGTGAGATGATCACGTAGAGCAGGATGTGTCTCCACAGCACCAGCTTCCTGGCTAAGTGAGGAAATACCCTCAACACCACCATCAAGGCACAGTGAGCCTGGTGACTGGATCTAGAACCTGAAAGGGGTTTGTAGAGAACTTCTTCAAGGTGCCTTCATAGCAGCCTAAGGAAAAATTACACCCTTAGCAAACAGGGAATGAAGAATGGGAAGGAGGTTCGAGAGAGAGGAGACACATGTTTATGTGCAGCTCGTTCACACTGTTGTACAGAGGAAACTAACACAACATTGTAAAGCAATTTACTCTAATTTTTAAAAACTTATATATATATATATATATATATATATATATATATATATATATATATATACACATATATATATGTGAAACAGATAACAGCCACATAAAAAACAAGAATGACATGTGTCTTCTCTGGCTTCAGCTATTGTGCTTCCAGTAGTGTCCTTAGAATAGTTAGATTATTATATATTTCCATCATCTTGCTTTTTATTGCATATATCATCTGAAAGACAAAAACAGAAACAATTCAGGTTATGAACTTCCCTGAGACATTTTCTAGGTGACATATATCTGAAATCTATCTGCACACAGCAAAGGAAACATTTAAAAAAAAAAGGCAACCTTCCCCTTTGGAGAAAATTTTGAAAATGAAGCAACCTTCAAGGAATTAATCTTCAAAAAGGAATTAATCTCAAAAAGGAATTAAACTTGTGTGGCTCAATATATAAAAACAAATAAACAAAAACAAACAAACATCCCAATAAAAAATGTGGGGGGGATCTAAATTGACTTTGTTCAAGGAAAACAAACAGATGGCCATCAAACACATGAAAAGATGCTCAACATCACTAACTGTTAGAGAAATGCAAATCAAAACTACATTCGGTGTCAACCTCACCTCAGTCAGATGGCCATCATCAAATAATCTCAAACCACAAATGCTGGAAACAGTGTGGAGAAAATGGAACCCTCCTACACTGTTGATGGGAATGAACATTGGTACAGCCACTAAGAAGAACTCCAAGGATGTTCCTTGAAAAACTAAAAATAGAGCTACCATGTCACCCAGCAATGCAATCCTAGGCATGTGTCTGGAGAAAAACATAATTCAAAGGAATGCATGCACCCCAGTGTTCACTGTAGCACTATTTACAATAGCCAGACATGGACAAAACCTAAAATATCCGTTGACTGAGGAATGGATACAGAAGATGTACATATATACAATGGAGAACTTCTCACCTATTATAAGGCATGAAACAGTGTCATTTGCAGAGACGCAGGTGAACCTAGAGACTGTCAAACAGAGTGACATCAGACAGAAAGAGAAAAATATTGTCCAACATCTCTTATATGTGGAATCCAAAAAGATGGCAGAGACGAACTTACTGGGAAAGCAGAAACAGAGTCACAGATGTAGTAAACCAAATTACGGCTACCAATGGAGGGGATGGGGGAGTGGGGAGATTCAAACTGGGACACCAAGACTGGCATATGTACATAGTGTACATATACACTACAATGTGCAATAGATACTCATGAGAACTTACTGTTCAGCACAGGGAACTCTAATCAATGCTCTGTGGTGACCTAAGTGGGCACATACCTGCTGAGCCCTCCCACATCACAGCAGGGGCAGGAGGGGACAGGAGACTAAACTAGGTCTCAGATCTGGCCCAGTAACTGCCAATACACCCCTGTGGTATGCAGTTTGCTCCAATTCAGCAAGAAAATAGGACAAAGAGCACCCTTGTATCTGATGCCTGTGATTTGTTCCTGCAATTATATTTTATCCCCCACAGCTCTCTCTGAGTCCCATGCATAAAACAAGGATAAAAACAGTGCCCCCTTGTAGGGTGTGTACAAGGATCAAATGAGAAAAAGTGGTGATGGATGTTCAGTACCTGCTGAGGAGTTCATAAAGAAATTCCTGTTTTCTTATTTTCACAAAAGAATTAATTCTCATGAACATGTAATCACAAAGTTGCTGCCAACCCCAAAAGAGTAACCTCCAATTCACCACAAAATAGGCAGAAAATGAATAACGTATCTGTTGAAATATTGGTTCTCCCTCTTGTTGCAGAGACCACAGGGGGAGGCTGCCAGCAAAAACACTTTGTGCTTTATGGTCAAGCATACTGCAGGGGCCTCCCTACTCACGTCTATTGAAAATATACAAAGTTGCTCTATCAGAAAACTTTAGAAAGTGGATGAAAGTCAATACTTTACAAACGCCATAGTTACATTTGATTTCAAAGAAATCATCAATCTGTGGTCTAACCTTCATTCTCACTTCCAAATATAGCAAAGAAGTCCACATTAATAAGAAGAGCCCTTCTGCCAAAACACACAAACCTGGGTCTACAACTCTGGGTCACCGCAGACACGAGCAAGTTCACCAGCTCCAAAACTATGTCGCTGTATTCATTTTCTTAACTGTAATAACAATGCCTATCAAAAAGTTCATTCCTCAATTTTGTTCCACAAGTAAAGGGGAGAAATATAGGAGATGGAATAAAAATGACTACAGGACTGGAGAACCCTGGCTTGGTGTGAAAACTAGACAGAGCTATGTAGCAGCCTCAGTTTTCTCATCTGTAAATAGATGACTTGGACCAAATCAATGGAGGGTGATACACGAGGCCCAACCAATGGCAAGCAAACAAGAAGCCATCTGGGGGGACTTCCCTGGTGGTCCAGTGGCTAAGATTCTTCACCTCCAATGCAGGGGGCTGGGTTTGATTCCTGGTCAGAGGACAAGATCCCACATGTGAACTAAGAATTTGTACACTTGGAACAGCAAAATCGATAAACAAGTGGGGTTTTTTTTTTTTGTTGTTGTTTGTTTTTTAAGCCATTTTGGCAATACCCGACACCTTAAATCAGTTAATTTTTAAAATTACCCTCTTTCAGTTCCCTTGTAATTGTACAAGAGCTCTTGTTAGGGAGAAAGGCTCCAAGTGGTACCATTAATTCCTTTTTGAATATAATTTTATTTATGCACTTATTTTTGGCTGTGCTTGGTCTTTGTTGCTTCAGAAGGGTTCATCTAGTTACAGTGAATGAAGTATACTCTCTATTTGCAGATCCCAGGCTTCTCAATATGGTGGCTTCCCTTGTTGTAGAGCATGGGCTCTAGTCACAGGTTTCAGTGGTTGCAGTTCTCAGGCTCTAGATCACAAGCTCAGTAGTTGTGGTGCACGGATTTAGTTGATCCAAGGCATGTGGGATCTTTCCTGATCTGGGGTGGAACCCATGTCTCCTGCATTGGCTGGAGGATTCTTACGGACAAGCCACCAAGGAAGCTTGCATTAATTCTTTAAAACGTTCATGTTAATCACTGTTTTTAACAGAATGATGACGGACGTAGGCTTCAAGCCTTGAAGAACAGGATCTGGTGAGTTTAGACTTAATTTTACTTCTGTTAAGTCACTATCAATAAAAATATGAAGTCAATCCTAGTTCAAGGTGATGAACAGGTAATATAAAAACCTTGAGAATGCAACCACACCTATGAGTTGAACCCTTCCTGTTCTGAAACTCAGTGACTCGATAACAATTATTTTTTATTCAAAATGGGAGAAGAGAAATACTAATAAAAGACAACAACGGAAACTATACGCACGGTGGAAAAGGACAGCCTTCAGAATGGGAGAAAATACTAGCAAAGAAGCATCAGACAAAACAATTAATCTCACAAAAATATACAAGCAACTCCTCTGGCAGCTGAATTCCCAGAACAAATGAAACGACCCAATCAAAATGGGCCAAGAACTAACACAGAATTTCTCCAAAGAGACATTACAGATGGCTAACAAACCATGAAAGATGCTCAAAACATCATCATTATCAGAGAATGCAAACAAAAACCACAATGAGGTAACATTACCACACCAGTCAGATGGCCAGCTCTATCCAAAGTCTACAAGCAATAAATGCTGGACGAGGGTGTGGAGAAAAGGGAAAACCCTCTTCACTGTTTGGTGGGATGCAAACTAGTACAGCCACTATGGCGAACAGTGTGAGATTCCTTAAAAAAACTGGGAATAGACTGCCATATGACCCAGCAATCCACTGCAAGGTATACACCGAGGAAAACCAGAATTGAAAGAGACACGTTGTACCCAAGGTCATCGCGCACTGTTTACAATAGCCAGGACATGAAGCAACCTAGATGTCCATCGGCAGACGACGGATAAGGAAGCTGTAGGTACATATACACAATTGGAATATTACTCAGCCATTAGAAGAATTACATTTGAAATCATTTCTATTGAGGATGGATGAAACTGTAGCCCATCATACAGAGTGGAAGTGAGCCCAGAAAGAAAAAGCACCAATACAGGTATTACTAATGCATGGTATAAGGAATTTGAAAGATGGTCAACCGGAAACCCCAATATGCGGAGACGAGAATAAGAGACACAGATGATTAGAACAGTCCTGTGGACTCTGAGGAAGAAGGTGAGGTGGGGAACGTTCTGGGACAATAAAAAGTGAAACATCGTATATTTGTCCATTTGTGAAGCGGGAACACCATTCCATGTATTATGCATGGGACGGATTGCGCAGGGCTGGAGCATTGGGGATGACCAAGAGCGATGGAAAGGGTGGAGGGAGGGTGGGAGGTGGGTTCGGGAGGGGGGAACACATGTGAACACATGGATGATTCATGTCAATGTATGGCAAAAAAACTACTACAGTATTGTAAAAGTAATTAGCCCCCAACTAAAATAAAAAAAAAGAGAGAGAGA
>JAGTYA010001530.1:0-10517 GCA_024291935.2 Okapia johnstoni
AAGGCACCCTCCTCAGTGCTTTTTTCCACATATCTGCTGTGTGGCAGAGAGCTCTGGAGACTAGGCCTGGTCTGACTGGGAAACTGAGGCCTGGAGGCAAACCAATTGTTGTGGTGTCTTAACAGCCAAACACCTCTTGCACCAGGGAATATTGAATAAGCACTCCCTTGGGCTACCTTTTATGACTCTCAGGAAGAGACCCTGCCAGATTTCCTTTGGCTGAAAATCACAAGTGGCTGGAAAGTGCTACCTGGAAATTCAGTGGAAGAGGCCCCAATGCCTAGGCCCCAGCGCCCGGATAGGGATTTCAGAAGCCAGGGAACCTCAAGGAACACTTCTCAGAGCTATTGCCCCATGTGTGCTCTGTAGTAGAGAGCTCTTGAGACTAGGTCTGTTCTGACTGGGAAACTGAGGCCCTGGGAGCAGACTCATTGTTGTGGCTTCTTCACAGACAAACACCTCTTGCACCAAGGAAGATTGAATAAGCACTCCCTTGGGCTAACTTTTATGACTCTAAGGAAGACACCCTGTCAGGTTGCCTTTGGCTGAAAGTCACAAGGGGCTGGGGAGTGCTACCTGGAAAGTCAGTTGTAGGGGCCATTGTGCCTAGGTCCCAAAGCCCAGGTAAGGCTTCGACAGTGCCCTGGAACGTGAAGGCGCCCTCCACAGCGATTTTTCCACATGTCTGCCCTGTAGCAGAGAGCACTGGAGACGAGGCCTGGTCTGAATGGGAAACTGAGGCCTCAAGGCAAACCTATTGTTCTGGTGTCTTCACGGCCAAACACCTCTTGCACCTGGGAAGATTGAATAAGCACTCCCTTGAACTACCTTTTTTGACTCTGAGGAAGAGACCCTGCCTGTCTGCCTTTGGCTGAAAATCACAAGGGGCTGGAAAGTGCTACCTGGAAAGTCAGTTGTAGGGGCCATAGTGCCTAGGCCCCAGAGCCCGGGTAGGGGTTCCCCAAGCCAGGGATCTTCAGGGAACACTCCTCAGAACTATTTCCCCATGTGTGCTCTGTAGCAGAGAGTTCTTGAGACTAGGTCTGTTCTGAATGGGAAACTGAGGCCCTGGGAGCAGACCCATTGTTGTGGCTTCTTCACAGACAAACACCTCTTGCACCAGGGAAGATTGAATAAGCACTCCCTTGGGATGACTTTTATGACTCTAAGGAAGAGACCCTGCCTGTATGTCTTTGGCTGAAAATCACAAGGGGCTGCAAACTGTTACTTGGAAAGTCAGTGGAAAACAACAGTGCCTAGGCCCCACTGCCCGGGTAGGGCTTCTCCAAGCCCGGGAACCTCAAGTAACACTCCTCAGAGCTATTACTATACGTGTGCTCTGTAGCAGAGAGCTCTGAAGACTAGGTCTGTTATGACTGGCAAACTGAGGCCCTGGAAGCAGACCCATTGTTTTGGCTTCTTAAGAGACAAACACCTATTGCACCAGGGAAGATTGAATAAGCAGTCCCTTTGGCTACCTTTTATGACTCTAAGGAAGAGACCCTGCCAGGCTGCCTTTTGCTGAAAATCACAAGGGGCTGGAAAGTGCTACCTGAATGTCAGTGGAAGAGGCCACAGTGCCTAGGCCCCACCGCCCGGGTAGTTCTTCCCCAAGCCAGGGAACCTCACGGAACCCTCTTCAGAGCTATTGCCCCATGTGTGCTCAGTAGCAGAGAGCTCTTGAGACTAGGTCTGTTCTGACTGGGAAACTGAAGCCCTGGGAACAGACCCATTGTAGGGGCTTCTGAACCGCCCAAAACTTGCTGTTCGAGGGAGGATAGAAAAAGCAATACCTTGTGCTGCCTTTGCTCACTCCATGGAAGAGATCCTGTCAGAACGCACTAAGGCTGAAAATCACATGGGGCTAGGAACTTCTACCTGGGATGTATGTTTGTAGGAGCCGTAGAAATTTGGGCCCACCGCACGGGTAAGGCTTCGCCAGGGCCCTGGAACGTGAAGGCACCCTCCACAGCGCTTTCTCCCCATGTCTGCTCTGTAGCAGAGAGCTCTGGAGACTAGGTCTGTTCTGACTGGGAAACAGAGGCCCTGGAAGCAGAGCCATTGTTCTGGCGTCTTCACAGCCAAACACCTCTTGCACCAGGGAAGACTGAATAAGCAGTCCCTTGGGCTACCTTTTTTGACTCTAAGGAAGAGACCCTGCAAGGCCGCATCTGGCTGAAAATCACAAGGGGCTGGGAAGTGATACCTGGAAAGTCAGTGAAAGAAGCCACATTGCCTAGGCTCCCAAAGCCCCGGGTAGGGCTTCGACAGTGCCCAGGGACTCAAGGCACCCTCCACAGCGCTTTTTCCCCATGTCTGCTCTGTAGCAGAGAGCTCTGGAGACTAGGACTTGTTCTGACTGGGAAACTGAGGTCCTGGGAGCAGAGCCATTGTTCTGGCGTCTTCACAGCCAAAACACCTCTTGCACCAGGGAAGGCTGAATAAGCAGTCCCTTGGGCTACCTTTTATGACTCTAAGGAAGAGACCCTGCAAGGCTGCATCTGGGCTGAAAATCACAAGGGGCTGGGAAGTGATACCTGGAAAGTCAGTGAAAAGAGGCCACAGTGCCTAGGGCTCCAAAGCCCAGGTAAGGCTTCGACAGTGACCTGGAGCGTGAAGGCGCCACCCTCCACAGTGCTATTTCCTCATGTCTGCTCTGTAGCAGAGAGCTCTTTTGACTAGGTCTGTTCTGACTGGGAAACTGAGGCCCCTGGGAGCAGAGCCATTGTTCTGGCGTCTTCACAGCCAAACACCTCTTGCACCAGGGAAGACTGAATAAGCACTCCCTTGGGCTACCTTTTTTGACTCTAAGGAAGAGAACCCTGCAAGGCTGCATCTGGCTGAAAATCACAAGGGGCTGGGAAGTGATACCTGGAAAGTCAGTGAAAGAGGCCACAGTGCCTAGGCTCCAAAGCCCAGGTAAGGCTTTCGACAGTGCCCTGGAACGTGAAGGCACCCTCCACAGCGCTTTTTCCCCATGTCTGCTCTGTAGCAGAGAGCTCTGGAGACTAGTCTGTTCTGACTGGGAAACTGAGGCCCTGGGAGCAGAGCCATTGTTCTGGCGTCTTCATAGCCAAACACCTCTTGCACCAGGGGAAGACTGAATAAGCACTTCCTTGGGCTACCTTTTTTGACTCTAAGGAAGAGACCCTGCAAGGCTGCATCTGGCTGAAAATCACAAGGGGCTGGGAAGTGATACCTGGAAAGTCAGTGAAAGAGGCCACAGTGCCTAGGCCCCAGCAGCCCGGGTAGGGCCTTCCCCAAGGCAGGGAGCCTCAAGGAACCCTCCTCAAAGCTATTTCCCCATGTCTGCTCTGTGGCAGAGAGCTCTGGAGACTAGGACTGTTCTGACTGGGAAACTGAGGCCCCTGGGAGCAGAGCCATTGTTCTGGCGTCTTCACAGCCAAACACCACTTGCACCAGGGAAGACTGAATAAGCAGTCCCTTGGGCTACCTTTTTTGACTCTAAGGAAGAGACCCCTGCAAGGCTGCATCTGGCTGAAAATCACAAGGGGCTGGGAAGTGATACTTGGAAAGTCAGTGAAAGAGGCCACAGTGCCTAGGCTCCAAAGCCCAGGTAAGGCTTCGACAGTGCCCTGGAAATGTGAAGGCACCCTGACCACAGCGCTTTTTCCCCATGTCTGCTCTGTAGCAGCAGAGAGCTCTGGAGACTAGGTCTGTTCTGACTGGGAAACTGAGGCCCTGGGAGCAGAGCCATTGTGCTGGCGTCTTCACAGCCAAACACCTCTTGCACCAGGGAAGACTGAATAAGCAGTCCCTTGGGCTACCTTTTTTGACTCTAAGGAAGAGACCCTGCAAGTCTGCATCTGGCTGAAAATCACAAGGGGCTGGGAAGTGATACCTGGAAAGTCAGTGAAAGAGGCCATAGTGCTTAGGCCCCAGCACCCGGGTAGGGCTTCCCCAAGTCAGGGAGCCTCAAGGAACCCTCCTCAGAGCTATTTCCCCATGTTTGCTCTGTAGCAGAGAGCTCTGAAGACTAGGACTCTTCTGACTGGGAAACTGAGGCCCTGGGAGCAGAGCCATTGTTCCGGCGTCTTCACAGCCAATCACCTCTTGCAACAGGGAAGACTGAATAAGCAGTCCCTTGGGCTACCTTTTTTGACTCTAAGGAAGAGACCCTGCAAGGCTGCATCTGGCTGAAAATCACAAGGGGCTGGGAAGTGATATCTGAAAAGTCAGTGAAAGAGGTCACAGTGCCTAGGCTCCAAAGCCCAGGTAAGGCTTCGACAGTGCCCTGGAACGTGAAGGCACCCTCCACAGCGCTTTTTCCCCATGTCTGCCCTTTAGCAGAGAGCTCTGGAGACTAGGTCTGTTCTGACTGGGAAACTGAGGCCCTGGGAGCAGAGCCATTGTTCTGGCGTCTTCACAGCCAAACACCTCTTGCACCAGGGAAGACTGAATAAGCAGTCCCTTGGGCTACCTTTTTTGACTCTAAGGAAGAGACCCTGCAAGGCTGCATCTGGCTGAAAATCACAAGGGGCTGGGAAGTGATACCTGGAAAGTCAGTGAAAGAGGCCACAGTGCCTAGGCTCCAAAGCACAGGTAAGGCTTCGACAGTGCCCTGGAGCCTCGTGAAGGCACCCTCCTCAGAGCTTTTTCCCCATGTCTGCTCTGTAGCAGAGACCTCTGGAGACTAGGTCTGTTCTGACTGGGAAACTGAGGCCCTGGGAGCAGAGCCATTGTTCTGGCGTCTTCACAGCCAAACACCTCTTGCACCAGGGAAGACTGAATAAGCAGTACCCATGGGCTACCTTTTTTGACTCTAAGGAAGAGACCCTGCAAGGCTGCATCTGGCTGAAAATCACAAGGGGCTGGGAAGTGATACCTGGAAAGTCAGTGAAAGAGGCCACAGTGCCTAGGCCCCAGCACCCGGGTAGGGCTTCCCCAAGGCAGGGAGCCTCAAGGAACCCTCCCTCATAGCTATTTTCCCCATGTCTGCTCTGTAGCAGAGAGCTCTGGAGACTAGGTCTGTTTCTGACTGAGAAACTGAGGGCCCTGGGAGCAGAGCCATTGTTCTGGCTTCTTCACAGCCAAACACCTCTTGCACCAGGGAAGACTGAATAAGCACTCCCTTGGGCTACCTTTTTTGACTCTAAGGAAGAGACCCTGCTAGGCTGCATCTGGCTGAAAATCACAAGGGGCTGGGAAGTGATACCTGGAAAGTCAGTGAAAGAGGCCACAGTGCCTAGGCTCCAAAGCCCAGGTAAGGCTTCGACAGTGCCCTGGAACGTGAAGGCACCCTCCACAGAGCGCTTTTTCCCCATGTCTGCTCTGTAGCAGAGAGCTGTGGAGACTAGGTCTCTTCTGACTGGGAAACTGAGGCCCTGGGAGCAGAGCCATTGTTCTGGCGTCTTCACAGCCAAACACCTCTTGCACCAGGGAAGACTGAATAAGCAGTCCCTTGGGCTACCTTTTTGACTCTAAGGAAGAGACCCTGCAAGGCTGCATCTGGCTGAAAATCACAAGGGGCTGGGAAGTGATACTTGGAAAGTCAGTGAAAGAGGCCACAGTGCCTAGGCTCCCAAAGCCCAGGTAAGGCTTCGACAGTGCCCTGGAAACGTGAAGGCACCCTCCACAGCGCTTTTTCCCCATGTCTGCTCTGTAGCAGAGAGCTCTGGAGACTAGGTCTGTTCTGACTGGGAAACTGAGGCCCTGGGAGCAGAGCCATTGTTCTGGCGTCTTCACAGCCAAACACCTCTTGCACCAGGGAAGACTGAATAAGCGACAGTCCCTTGGGCTACCTTTTTTGACTCTAAGGAAGAGAACCCTGCAAGGCTGCATCTGGCTGAAAATCACAAAGGGGCTGGGAAGTGATACCTGGAAAGTCAGTGAAAGAGGCCACAGTGCCTAGGCACCAGCACCCGGTATAAGGCTTCCCCAGTGCAGGGAACCTCAAAGGAACCCTCCCTCCAGAGCTTTTTCCCCATGTTTGCTCTGTAGCAGAGAGCGTCTGGTAGACTAGGGTCTGTTCTGACTGGGAAACTGAGGCCCTGGAGCAGAGCCATTGTTCTGGCGTCTTCACAGCCAAACACCTCTTGCACCAGGGAAGACTGAATAAGCAGTCCCCTTGGGATCTAGGGAGTTTTTTTGACTCTTAGAAAGAGACCCTGCAAGGGCTGCATATGGACTGAAAACTCACAAGGAGGCTGGGAAGTGATACTGGAAAGTCAGTGAAAGAGGCTAAGCAGTGGCCTAGGGTCCTCACTGTAGCCAGAGTAAGGCTTCAGATACTGCCCTCGACTAAGGTTTTGTCTCTTGTTTTGGGAGACTGCTCTCTTACTTCATACGTCTGCTCTGGTTGGTAGCAGAGAGCTTCTCTGGAGACTAGGTCTGTTTCCTGGCAGAGGAACCTGAGCCATGAGCCAGGACGCCATTGGTTCTCGGCTCGTCCCCTTGTCCTATGCCCAACCAAACGACCTCTTTGCACCAGGGACAAAAGGAATAGGATAATATGAATAGCTCCCCTTTCCTTGACTCTACAGTCAGTTTCCCTGCAAAGGCTACATCTTTTTTAACATCTCTAGGGCTGCTAAGTGAGACCAGGAAATTACTGTTATTGGCCCTGTGTGAAATGGGCTTCCATGTGCCTGTTCTTGGCTGAGTGGACAGTGCCCAGGAATGTGAAGGTTGGGTCTTATGCGGAGTAACCCTTTGACTACAGGGAGATACCTGGAAGAAGTGGAAAGTGAGAAAGAAGATGGAGGGTTTGGTCAGGGGCCCAACAAAGGCTAAGATTTGGCCTAGAAGTTGAACTTGGTCCTCGCATGTGTAGCTACAGGTATGGCTTCGACAGTTATGACCCTGAACGATGTGTTGCGAAAGGCACCGTATCACCAGCGCTTTTTTTCTCCACATTGTGGGCTCAGCGGTCAGGCATGATGGTTGTTGTGGTGAAAGACTAGGTTGTTACTCTGATCTGGAAAAACAAATATGAGTGTGCCTACTGGGAAGGTGAAAAGGCAGTGAACCATGGAGACGCCAATATGTTCTGGCGTCTTCATAGCCAAACACCTCTTGCACCAGGGAAGACACTGATAAGCAGTTCCCTAGGGACAATACTTTTTTGAACTTATGGAAGACACATGGCAAAGGCTTTTAAGCCTGGCAGTTTGTGCTGATGAAATCACAAGGGGGACTGGGCGGAAAATGTGATACCTGGAAAGTCAGTGAAAGAAAGAGTGGTTGGTCGGCCATGACATAGTATCGACCTAGCCGCTCCAAAATCCCAGAGGTTTTCGGGCGTGCGACCAGTTGCCCACCACTTGAAACGTGAGCTCCAGGACCCTCCAGAGGTGCGCTTATTGTACAGAGTTCTCTGCCTCTGAGTGAGCAGTTGATGCTCTGGAAGACTCTAGGACTGTTCTTTAGGGGAAATAACCAGCTGTGGGATTATGGCCTCCCCCTAGAGGAGTAAAAGCAAGAGCCATTGTTCTGGCCGTACTACATTCACATGCCCAAACAATCTCGTTGCACCAGAACGGAAAAAGATTGAATAAGCAGTCCCTTGGGCCTACCTTTTTTGTGTGACTTTAAGAGAAGAGAGACCCTGTCAAGTTGCTTGTTTCGATCTGTCTGAGAAAAAAATCTCCAAGCGGCGCGAGAGTGATACAGGGGTAGTCAAGTGGTTTTTGGCCACAGTGGCTAGGGACCAGCACCGGGCTTGTTCGGGTTCCACAAAATCAGTGAAAAATTGAACCTTTCCTAAGAGCTATTTCAGGCTAGGCTCTGTAGCAGAAAGCGCTGGAGCGTTAAGACTGTTGTTTTCCGAACCCGAATGGCTGGGAGGGCGTGGAGAGCATTGTTAAGGCCTCCTCACAAACAAACACTCTCTTGCATCAGGGGAGGACGACTGAGATAAGCAGTCCCTTGGGCTAACTTTTTTGTCTATTCTAAGGAAGAGAGCCCTGCAAGGCTTGCAATCAGGCTGAAAATGACACAGGGGATGGGAAGTGATACATGGAACCTCAGCTGATGAGACGGCCCAACCTGCCCTAGGGGCTCCAAGAAGGGCTCGCCAGGTCAGGCATATGGGCTTCGCCAACAGTGCCCCCCGGATGGAACGTGAAAGGCCAACCAACAACACCCATAACACCAGGCTTTATATATTTTTTCCACAAGTCTGCACTGTAGACGAGAGTTAATCTGTCCGGGATATGGTACTGTTGATGTTCAGGTACTGTGAAACATGAGGGCCCTAGGAGCAAGAGTCCATTGTTCTGTGCGTTCTGCACAGCATGGGTCTTTTGTAACAGGCGTGACTGTCATCACAGTCATGGGCTTACCACTGTGGCCTCTATGGAAGTGGATTTTCCGACAGGAAAGATCTGAATGAAATCAAGTCCATGGGAAGAGTTTTGTTAATTACAACAGTCTAAGAAAACCTTCCACGAGTTTGCTTCTACGGCCTCTCGGGGTGTTGGTGTAGGCTTATTCGACAGTGCTACACTGGACGTGAATGGAGATATACCCTCCTTCACACCATCGCTGCTGGCTGCTATGTATGTCTGGCGTCTTGTAGCCATGATTGTAAATCGTGGACAATAGGTCTGTACTGTCTGGGAAAGTGATAGGGCACCCCTGGGATAGAGAACCACAGGTCAGTAGTGTACTCACCACCTAAACAACTCTTGCACCAGGGAAAAGAGAATAAGTAGCCCCTAGGGCTACCTAAGGGCCCCCTTAAGAACCCGAGCCTGCCCGGCTGAATCTGGCTACACCCACCCAAGGGCCAGGGATGTAGATACTACGTGGATGAGCGTCAGCGGCTACCATAAATAGAACATTCCCTGGGTGCAGCAGTGCTCCCCGGCTCCCGCATTACCATCCTAGGATGAAGAGCTATTTCCCTTTCCTCCTTTACCTGGAAGGCCCCCCCATGCACTGCTCTTTTTAGCCAGATGTGGTAGCATGCTCATGTAAGCAGACGTAGATCTCTGGGGGAACTAGGTTCGTTTTGACTGGGATACTGATTTATTAGACGAGTGCCCTGGGAACAGTAGAGCTCATTGTGTTTCTGGTCAGTGTCTGTCACTAGTGCAGTCGAAACAACCTCCTTAGCACACAGGGATAAAGGATGATATCTGCAAGCAGTCCCCTTGGTGCTACCTTTCCTTGAACTCCATAAGGATAGAGGAGAACCTGCGAAAAGACTGGCTCTGGCACGCCTAGGGTAAATCACAAGCTGGGCTTGGAATTTAATAGTGATAGGTGCCTGGAAAGGAGTAAGGAAGTAGGGAGGAGGGATAAAAGACTCCTCTGGCCCAGCAGCTTGCGGTAGGGCGCGCAAAGCCCTATGGTTGTATAGCGGCTTATGTCAAAGGCAAGGGAGCCCCTTTTGCGCCCTCGCCAAAACACCTCTTGCACCAGGGAAGACTGAATAAGCAGTCCCTTGGGCTACCTTTTTTTGACTCTAAGGAAGAGACCCTGCAAGGCTGCATCTGGCTGAAAATCACAAGGGGCTGGGAAGTGATACCTGGGAAAGTCAGTGAAAAGAGGCCACAGTGCCTAGGCTCCAAGCCCCAGGTAAGGCTCTTCCCCAGTGCCCTGGAACCTCAAGGCACCCTCCTCAGAGCTTTTTCCCCATGTCTGCTCTGTAGCAGAGAGCTCTGGAGACTAGGTCTGTTCTGACTGGGAAACTGAGGCCCTGGGAGCAGAGCCATTGTTCTGGCGTCTTCACAGCCAAACACCTCTTGCACCAGGGAAGACTGAATAAGCAGTCCCTTGGGCTACCTTTTTTGACTCTAAGGAAGAGACCCTGCAAGGCTGCATCTGGCTGAAAATCACAAGGGGCTGGGAAGTGATACCTGGAAAGTCAGTGAAAGAGGCCACAGTGCCTAGGCCCCCCAGCCCCGGGTAAGGGCTTCCCCAAGGCAGGGGAACTCAAAGGAACCCCTCCTCAGAGCTATTTTTCCCCATGTCTGCTCTGTTGTAGCAGAGAGCTCTGGAGACTAGGTCTGTTCTGACTGGGAAACTGAGGGCCCTGGGGAGCAGAGCCATTGTTCTGGCGTCTTCACAGCCCAAACACCTCTTGCACCAGGGAAGACTGAATAAGCAGTCCCTTGGGCTACCTTTTTTGACTCTGCATCTGGCTGAAAATCACAAGGGGCTGGGAAGTGATACCTGGAAAGTCAGTGAAAAGAGGCCACAGTGCCTAGGCTCCAAAGCCCAGGGTAAGGCTTCGACAGTGCCCTGGAACGTGAAAGGCACCCTCCACAGAGCTTTCCCCATGTCTGCTCTGTAGCAGAGAGCTCTGGAGACTAGGTCTGTTCTGACTGGGAAACTGAGGCCCTGGGAGCAGAGCCATTGTTCTGGCGTCTTCACAGCCAAACACCTCTTGCACCAGGGAAAAGACTGAATAAGCAGTCCCTATTTTCCACATGTCTGCTCTGTAGAAGAGAGCTCTGGAGACTAAGGTCCTGCTTCTGACTGGGAGGAAACTGTATGACCCTGGGAACAGAGAGATATTGTTCTGTGCGTCTTCACAAAAAAAACCCACA
>JAGTYA010001531.1:0-10506 GCA_024291935.2 Okapia johnstoni
ACTCGCCAGGGCTGCTGGCTTCCCCTCGCCCACCCCCCAGGGAACTGGACTCCTTGCCGGGGGTTCCCCCGGGGACCTTTTGGTCTTTGCCGGCCGGAAACTGGGCCCTTGGGGCCCTTCTTCTCGAACCTCAGGAGAGGACGAGAAGTTCCCGCTCTGGAGTGGCGTGGGAAATGTAGTGGATTGCGATGGCGGATCTCAGGAAGGGGATTGGATCCCCTTTTCGTAGAGGAGGAGGGCCGACGGCGACGGGGGGGGCCCTCAGCGAGCGGCCTCTGGAGACTCAGGGTTCACGCTCAGCCCTGTGGACTCGGGTATCCCCAGGAACCCTGGGAGGTGGGCGCCCCCTATAAGGAGTCCAGCCCTCCGTTTGCAGCGCCAGAGAGAAGGCACGACTGCTCGAGAGTCGCCTGCAGATCCCAAGGGGCGCCCACGATACTCGCTAAGGAGGATCCCGGGCACAAAAAAAAAAAATAAAACACGCCCTCACGTCCCAGCCGGGGATTCTCGGGGGACACCTGGATTCGCCCGCAAGGGAAGTCAAGCCACGGTTCGGAAGTGAAGAAAAAAAAAAACGTGGGTGTCGTGGGCATGTTGCTGCTTATCCATGCCAGGCTGGGTAAGGGATATTAAGCGCCTGCTCCCTCTATGGGGCGTGGCCCCTCACCACGGGGGTGTTCTCGACTTGCGGCGGTGCATTCTCGAGTTGCGGGCGGTGGTACCCGGCCCGTCTCCCCGTTAGCCCCGCGGGGTCGCCATGCCTCCCCCTTTAGGCCCAGCGGAACAGGGTCGCCCGCATGCTCCTCTTCTCTTTTTATTCGAGCCGGAAAACAAGGGGCCCGAGCAGCCCTCGGGATTACGCCAGGAGGCGCTGGCAAGCGCCCTGGGTCCACGTCAGGCACATGGAGCTAGGACCCTCGGTGGGTCCCCGGAGGGGGGGACCTCCCCCTGGGGACCCGGGCATGTATAACTGGCACCTGTGGGGTGGCCCTCCTTCCAGGGGAGTCGAGGGGACTCAGCCATCTCTCCTGTTCACAGCCAAGGGCAATCGGGGCTTCCCCACGAAATGCATGGGCGCGAAGCGTCGTGCCCATGCATTTCCGTCACGGCGCACGGGGAATCGCGGGGGCCCCCCCCCCCCCCCCCCCCCCCCGCCCGTTCTTCCCCTGCTGAGGGACGCTTTGGGGGGCCCCCCCTCCCCTCCGCTCCTCCCCCTCTCCCCCCCCATCTCGGTACTTCTTACTCGCCCACGCCCTTGCCTTGGGGCCTCCCCTACTCCTCTAGCTCTTGTCTTCGGGCCTGTGTGTGCAAGCCGGTGGCTCTCTGAATCGGGGTCGTCGGCGCTCATCTTGTTGCCTCTGAAGGTCCAGGCCTCCTTTAGACTTCGCCGGGGTGGGGCCCATGACCTCCCCCTTATGTTTGGATCCTTGCCGAGGTCGGACTCCAGATAGTGATGCTGGTTCCTCGCCTCACGTCCAGGGAACTTGGACTCGCTTGGCGGATGGGGCCCCCCCAGCCCTATTCGCTGTAGGACCCTTGTGTCTTGCGAGCCGGAACTGGCCCCTTGGTGGCCTCGTTCTTGAACCTCAGGAGAGGCGCGAGAGTCCCAGCTCTGGAGGGTGCGAGGGAATGTAGGGGATTTGCATGGCATTCAGGATGGGGATTGGTCCCCCCTTTCGAGAGGAGGGCCCTGACGGCGTACAAGGGGGGCCCCTCGCCGAGCGTCCTCTGGAGGACTCAGGGTTCCGCACCTCCTGCGGACAGTGGTATCTTCCAGGACAACCTCTGGGGGCGCCTAGAGGGACCTCCAGCCTCCGTTGCAGCGCCAGAGAGAAGGCCAAGAGGGCGTGCTCATCGCTGTCGCTGAGCAGATCCCAAGTTGCCCGTCTTCGCAAGGTGGGGGGCCCGGGGGGTTCGCCTCCTCGGCCTCCTTGTGGCGGAGATGCCGCCGCTTTCTTTCGGCTGATTGGACCCGGGGGATCTCGTGGGACACCTGGGGATGTCGCCCGCAAGGAGTCAAGACCCCGTTCGGATCCGGAACAGGGGCGCCGGGGCATGCTCTCCATGCCCTGCAAGGGGAATAAGCGGCCTCCCTCCTCTATGGGCGTGAGCCTCACGGGGTGATTCTTCGACTTGTCAGGCAGTGCATTCTCGAGTTGGGGCCGGTACCCACCGCCCCCCTCCCCCGTTAGCCCAGCGGGTGTCGGCCATGCTCCTTTCGAAGCTGCGGACAGAGGGGCTTTTCGATCCAGCGCTCGGGGATTCGCCGAGGTAGGCGCTGGCAGCGCCCCTGGGGTCCGCGTCATGGCAATGGAGGCTAGGACCACTCTGGGTCCCTGGAGGGGGGGGAGGGGACAGTGTATAAAAACTGGGGCACGTCTTGGGAGGGGGTGGTGGCGGGGGACACAGTAAGTTTTGGGGTGGCCTCCAGGGAAGTCGAGGGGACTCAGGCCTTTCTCTCCGGTCACAGCCAAGTGCAATCAGGGCCTCCCCCTCCGAATCTACAGGTGCGGAAGGTTCGTACTTTTTCTCCGGGCGGCAGGCATGGGGAAGCGGGGGTAGCCCTCTCTGAATTCGGGGGGCGTGGCGCCTCGGGGATGCCGCCTCTTGTTTGGCCTCTGAGAAGTCCAGGCCGACTGTGAGCATCGGCCAGGGATGCTGGGCTTCTCCCTCGGCCTCACGGCCAGTTGGTGTGTGTGTGGACTCATCTTGCCGTGGGGGGGTTCCTCTTGCGGCCTGGAGGAGATCTAAACGGTATCCCAGAGAAGGCCTCTTGGGGGAAGAAAGAAAACCTCAGAAGAGGGGAGAGTCCCGCTCTGGAGTGTGCGAGGGGAATGTAGGGATTGGGATGGCAATTCAGGAAGGGGATTGGAGTCCCCCCTTCGACGAGGAAGCGGGGGGCCGACGGCGACGGGGGGACCCTCGCGAGCGGACTGTCTGGGAGACTTCAGGGTTCCGCTCGCCTGTGGAAGGAAATCCCAGGAACCTCTGGGGGCGCCTAAGAGGGAGTTCCAGCCTCCGTTGCTAGGCGTTCAGAGAGAAGGTCAGGACGGCTCTCGAGGGGAGGTGCAGATCCCAAGGGCCCCGGGAAGCAAGAGGAGACGGGGGAGAGGACGCCCCTCGGGATTGTTTGTCCGGGCAGCCCCGCTTTCTTAGGCAGGCCGGCCCGGGGAGCTCGGGGGGAACCTCAGGAGTCGCCGCAAGGAGCAAAGGCTCGGTTCGGAGCCGGAACATTGTTGCATAGGGGGCATGCGAGGCCATTGCCCTGCAAGGGAAAAGCGCATCTCCTCCCTTATGGTGGTGGCCTTCACGGGGGTGTTTCTCGACTTGCGCGGCGTGGGTGGCATTCTCGAGTTGCGGCGGGTACCCCGGGCCCGTCTGCCCCGTTGAGCACCAGCGGGGTCGCCATGCCTCCTTTTCGAGGGGACGGGGGGCGACCGAGCAGCCTCGGGATTCGCCAGGAGGCGCTGCAGCGCCCTGGGGTCCGCAGTCAGGCATGGACTGCTAGGACCCTCGGGGGGTACCCCGGGGGGGGGGAGGGGACAGTGTATAACTGGCACCTGTGGGGTTGGCCTACCAGGGAGTCGAGGGGACTCAGCCTTTCTCTCTCTCAGAGCCAAGGGCATTCCGGCTCTCCCTCGCTGCAGGGGCCAAGGGCCGGGCTTCTCCTCGCAAAGCAAGGGGGAAAGGGTGGGTGCTTTCGCGTGGGCTTGGCGCCTCGGATAGCCCCGCTTTCTGCGCTCCAGAAGTTGGAATCCTTTTGATTCTCAGGGTCACCTGGCTTTTTTCGCCTCACGTCCAGTCAACTGGGACTCCTCTTCAATTTTTTCTTTTTCTTTTTTTTTCCCCTTGTTCCTTGTTCCTTTTCTTTCTTACCCTTTATTTTTCTTTCATCAGGATTCCTTGAGAGTCCCTCCTTTTTTTTTCCTGAATTAAAGATTGTTATTGCATTTTTAAGGGTTCGGCCTCCCCCGAGAACTGGATCTATATGGCATGCCCACTTTTGCCCTGCTTTTGGAGATTCAGGGTTCCGCTCGTACTGTCAACTTTTTTTTCCTAAGCCTCTATAGGGCGCCTAGAGGGGAGCCTAGACGCAATTGCATAGGACTCTAGAAGGCAGGGGGGCTCTGAGTCGCTGCAGACTACACAACCGGCCCCTTTCTCGCATGAAGGGGGGCCCGTTGAGCAACCTCGCATTGTCGGTCCATGCCTCCTTTCTTGTTGATATGTTCTTCGTCATTTCTCGTGGCTTTTCCTGGAGTCCGCATTGCAGTCTAGCCCCGTTCTTCCCCGAAACCTGGCCGGGAGGACATGCTCGCCGCTCTTTTGCAAGGGAGAAGCGCCTCTCCTTCCTTTTCCCTGGCCTATCACAGGTTGTACTCCACTTTCTCGGGGTGGCCTATCTCGAGTTGCGGTGGGAACCCTGCGACTCGCTCCGTTCCCCACCCCAAATTTAGCTCTCCTCTCCTTTCCTCCTGTCAGGGGCGCGCAGACCTCGGGATTCGCCAAGGCGGCGCTGGGGCGGCCAGGGTCCCTCACGCTGGAGGGACACTCGGGGGCGTGGGGGGGGGAGGGGACAGGTATATCGGGGACCTTTGGGGTTGGGGCCGAGTCGGGGGACTGGGCCTCCTTTTCGGTCACAACCAAGGGTGCATCGAACCTCGCCTCGGGGGGTGGGGCGAGAGTCGGGCTTTCTCCGCGAGGCCCAGGTGCCTGGGGGTGGCCTCTCTGATTGGGGGCGTGGCGCCTCAGGGAGCTACTCATGTTGCCTCTGGAAGACCAGGCGCTCTTTGACAGCGCCAGGGCTGCTGCTAACCCCTCGCCTCACGTCCAGGGAACGGGGCTCGCTGGCCTTTGGGGTGGTTCCCCTCGGGGACCTTTGTCTTGCTGCCGGGACTGGCCCCTGGGGCCTGCTTATCGAACCTCAGGAGAGGCGAGAGAGTCCCGCTCCTGGAGGTGCGAGGGAATGTAGGGATTGCGATGGCATTCAGGAAGGTGGATTGGGACCCCCCTATATCAGAGGGAGTCCAGCCTCCGTTGCAGCGCCAGAGAGAAGACAGGCAGGACGGCTCTCGCGTCGCTGCAGATCCCAAGGGCCCCCGTCTCGCAAGGAGGGGGGCCCGGGGGACGCCCTCGGCGGGGTGTGGCGGGAAGCCCCGCTTTCTTGGCAGGTTGGCCCGGGATCTCGGGGGGACTCCTGGAGTCGCCCGCAAGGAGTCAAGCCCCGTTCGGAGCCGGAACAGGTGCCGGGGGCATGCTCTCCATGCCCTGCAAGGGAAAAGCGCTCCTCCTCTCCCTCTATGGGCGTGGCCTCACGGGGGTGTTCTCTCGACTATGCGGCGGGTGCATTCTCTGAGTTGCGGCGGGTACCCCGGCCCGTCTCCCCCCGTTAGCCCAGCGTGGGGTCGCCATGCCTCCTTTCGAGCGGACAGGGGCCCGAGCAGCCTCGGGATTCGCCAGGTCAGGCGCTGCAGCGCCCTGGGTCCGCGTCAGGCATGGAGCTAGGACCCTCGGGGGTCCCCGGAGGGGGGGAGGGGACAGGTATAACTGGCACCTGTGGGTGGCCCCTCCAGGGAGTCGAGGGGACTCAGCCTTTCTCTCCGGTCACAAAGCCAATTGGGCAATCGGGGCTTGCCCCTCGAATGCAGGGGCGAAGTGTCGTGACTTACTTTTCCGCGCGGCCGCAGGGGGAAACTGGGGGTGGCCCTCTCTGAATCGGGGGCGTGGCGGCCTCGGGGAGCCTCTCTTGTTTGCCATCTGAGAAGTCCAGGCCTCCCTTTGACATCGCCAGGGCTGCTGGGCTTCCCCTCCTACGCCTCACGTCCCATGGAACTGGACTCGCTTGCCGATAGGGTGGTTCCTCGGGGACCTTTGGTCTTGCGCCGGAACTGGCCCCTTGGGGCCTCTCTTCTCGAACCTCAGGAGAGGCGAGAGTCCCGCTCTGGAGGTGCGAGGGAATGTAGGGAATTGCGATGGCATTCAGGAAGGGGATTGGACCCCCCCTTTCGAGAGGAGGGGCGCGACGGCGACTGGGGGGCCCCTCGCGAGCGGGCCCTCTGGAGACTCAGGGTTCCTCTCGCCTGGGACACGGGTATCCCAGGGAAACCTTCTGGGGGCGCCTAGAGGAGATTCCAGCCTCCGTTGCAACCGCCAGATACAAAGTAGAAGGCAGAGACCAGCTCGCTTCGCCGTCGCTGCAGATTCCAAGGGCCCCCGTCTCGCAAGGAGGGGGCCCGGGGGATGGACGCCCTCCCGGTGTGGCGGGAAGCCCCGCTTTCCCTTTGGCAGGTTGGGCCGGGGATCTCGGGGGACACCTGGAGTCGCCCAGCAAGGAGTCCCAAGCCCCGTTCGGAGCCGGAACAGGTGCCGGGGGCATTGCTCTCCATGCCCTGCAAAGGTTGAAAAGCGCCTCCTCCCTCTATGGGCGTGGCCTCACGGGGTGTTCTCGACTTGCGGCGGTGTCATTTCTCTGAGTTAGCTGGTCGGGTACCCCCGGCCCGTCGTCCTCCTCCCCCGTTACCACCAGCGGTCGGTCGCATGCCTCCTACTTTTCGAGCGGACATGGGGCCCGAGCAGCCTCGGATTCGCCAGGAGGCGCTGCAGCGGCCGCCGGGGTCCGCGTCAGGCATGGAGCTAGGACCCTCGGAGCTAGTGTCCCCCGGAGGAGGGGAGGGGACAGTGTATAACTGGCACCTGTGGGTGGCCTCCAGGTGAGTCGAGGGACTCAGCCTTTCTCTCTGGTCACAGCCAAGGGCAATCGGGCTTCCCCTCGAATGCAGAGGAGCGACGGCTTTTTTTCTTCCTTTTTTTTTTTTTTATTTTTTTTTTTTTTTTTTTCCCCCCGTTTTTTTTTCCGCGCGGCGCAGGGGGACAGCGGGGTGTGGCCTCTCTGAATCGGGGTTCTAGGGCGTGGCGCCTCGGGGAGCCTCTCTTGTTGCCTCTGAGAAGTCCCAGGCTCCTTTTGACATCGCCAGGGGCTGCTTGGGGGCTTTTTTCCCCCTCGCCTCATCGTCCAGGGAATCTGGACTCGCTTGCCGATGGGGGTTCCTCGGGGACCTTTGGTCTTTGCGGCCGGAACTGGCCCCTTGGGGCCTCTCTCTCTCGAACCTCAGAGAGGCAGAGAGTCCCCCCCCCCCCACTCTGGAGTGGTGCGAGGGAATGTATGGGATTGCGATGCGGATTCAGGAAGGGGATTGGACCCCCCTATTCGAGAGGAGGGGGCCGACGGCGACGGGGGGGCCCCTCGCGAGCGGCCTCTGGAGACTCAGGGTTCCGCTCGCCTGTGGACAACGGGTAATCCCAGGGAACCTCTGGGAGCCCTAGAGGGAGTCCAGCCTCCATGTATGGCCTGCGCCAGAGAGAAGGCAGGACGGCTCTCAGATCGCTGCAGAATCTCCAAGGGTCCCGTTCTCGCAAGGAGGGGGTGCCCGGGGGCCGCCCTCGCGGTGTGGCGGGAAGGCCCCGCTTCTTGGCAGGTTGGCCCGGGGATCTCGGGGGACACCTGGAGGTCGCCCGCAAGGAGTCAAGCCCCGTTCGGAGCCGAACAGGTGGGGGGCCTGCTCTATGCATGCCCAGCAAGGGAAAAGCCCGTCCTCCTCCCCTACTATGGGCGTGGCCTCACGGGGGTGTTCCACTCGACCTTGCCGGTCGGCTGCATTCTCGAGTAGCGGCGGGTATCTCCCGGCGCCGTCACCGCCCGGTAGAGCCCAGGCGGGGTCGCCATGCCTCCTTTTCGAGCGAGACAGGGGCCCCCGAGCAGCCTCGTGGATTGAGCGGAGGCCTTGTCCCCTGGGTCATGCCTTCCCCTCGGAGCTAGGGACCCTCGGGGGGTCCGGTAGGGGGGGAGGGGACAGGTATAACTGGCACCTGTTTGGGCGTGCGCTCCCACAGGGAGTCGCGGGGACTCAGCCTTTCTCTCCGGTCACAGCTCTTGGGCAACGGGGCCTTCCCCTCGAATGCCAGGGCCCAAGTCGTGCTGTCCCCCGCGTGGCGGCAGGGGGACCGGGCGTGTGCGCCTCTCTGAATCGAGGGGCGGAGTGGAGCCTCGGGAGCCTCTCTTGTTGCCTCTGACAAGTCTACCAGCATCTCCTTTGACAGTCTCGCCAAGGGCCTGCTGGGCTTCCCCGCGCCTACGCGTCAGGGCACTACGGACTAGGCTTGACGCGATGGGGGTTCCTCGGGGAACCTTTGGTCTTGCCGGCCTCGAACACGATGGCCCCTTGGGGCCGTTTTCTCGAACACCAGGAGAGCGGGAGAGTCCCGCTCTGGAGGTGCGGGGAATGTAGGGATTCCGATCCGCATTCAGGAAGGCGATTGGACCCCCCTTTCGAGAGTGACATTGCGGGTCTCGCCGACAGGGAGGGCCCCTCGCGACGAGCCTCTGGCGACTCAGGGTTCCGCGTCCCATACCCTTTCGGGTATTCCAGGGCAGTCCTCTGGGGGCGCCTAGAGGGAGGTCCACTCCTTCCGTTAGTTGCCAGGCGGAGGCGGACAGGCTCCGAAGTCGCTGCGCAGATCCCAAGGGCCCCGTCTCGCTAATGGAGGGGGGCCGCAGGGGACCCTCGCGGATGTGGCGGGGAGGGGTAAGCCCAACCTTGCCGCAGGGGGTGCGGGGACTCGGGGGGACACCTGGAGTCGACGACGCAAGAGTCAAGCTCCATCCGTTCGGTACTTCCGGGAACAGGTGCTCGCGTCATGCTCTCCAGATTCCTTCAGGGGATAAAAAGCGCTCCTCCCCTCTATGGGCGGCTGCCTCTACGTGGGGGTGTTCTCGATAATGCTTTCCTGCATTCTTTCCCTATTGCGGCGGGTACCCCGGCCCGTCTCCCCCTTTAGCCCAGGTCGCCATTGCCTCCTTTTCGAGGAACAGGGGCCCGAGCAGTCATCGGGATTCGCCTGGAGGCTCGCAGCGCCCCCTGGGTCCGACGGTCAGCACATGCGGAGCCAGGACCCTCGGGGGGTCGCCCGGAAGGGGGGGACCCGCCGGGGACAGCTGTTAACTGGCACCTGTGGGGTGGCCTCCAGGCACGTCGAAGGGGACTCATGCTTTTGCTGTCCGGGTCAACAGCCGCAAGGGCAAGCGGTCTTCCCTCGATATGCAGCAGGGGCAGGTAAGGTCGTCTGTTTTTAGCGGCGCAGGGACGGAAGCGGGTGGCTTGGATCCTGATTATCGGGGGCGTTGGCGCCTCTGGGGAGGCCTTTCTTGTTTTCCTCTGAGAAGATTCCAGGCCTGAACTTTGTCAGCCAGGCGAACCATGCTGGGCACTTTCCTCAGGTCACAGGGAACTGGACTGGCACCGCTCTGCGTGGGTTTTTTTTCGGGGACCTTTGGGTCTTACGGCCATCGCCGGAGACTGGGCCCTGTTGGGCATTCTTCTTTGATAGAGAAGGCGAGGGTCCCGCTCTGAGGTTGGTCCCTATGCGGCGAATGCTCGAGATGTAGGGATTGCGCTGCCGATCGGATTCAGAAGGGATTGATCACCCCTTTCAGGAGGAGGGTCCACTGGCGACGGGGGGGATTGGCCTCCATCGCGCCACCCAGCGGGCTCTCTCTCTGCGAGGACTCAGAGGTTCCGTTGTGTTCCCTGGGGACCACCAGGGTATCCGAGGAACCTCTGGGGGGGACCCTTAGAGGGAGTCCAGCCTTCGTTGCAGCGACCAGAGAGAAGGCAGGGGTCTCGATTTCTAGTGTCAGATCCAGGGGTTCCTGGAAGGAGGGTCATCCCGGGGAGCCTCACACGGTTTTTGGGAGAAGCTCCGCTTATTTTGCGCAGGTTGGCCGGGGTTTCTTTTTGGATACCTTTTTTCTTTTGGCCGGTTTGGCCCGGGATTTGGGGGGACACCTTTTTAGTCGCCGCAAGGGGCGTCAAGTGTTGGAAGAGGATAACAGGTTCGGGGTTTTTTTCTTTCTTTTTTTTCTTTTTTTTTTTTTTTTTTTTTTCTTTTTTTTTTGTTTTTTTTTTTTCTTTTTTTTTTTTTTCCGCCTCGTGGCGCTCGGGGGGAAGCGGATGTGTCTCCCTTTAGCCTGGGGTGGTTGATGCTCTTTCGTAGCAGGACAGGGGCGATCCGAGTCGGTCGGGAATTGAAGGAGGCGCTTGCAGGGTGGTGGTGGTCAGACATGGTGCATAGGATGGGGTCGGCGGGGGGGCGGGGTGACAGGTATACCTGGCTCACGTGGGGGGGCTCAGGGTAGCGCGGATCAGCTTTCTCTACGGTCGAGCGGGGTGGCACGGGCTTCCTCCCGTGGAGGGCGTTGCAAGGGGTGTGCTTTTTGGGGAGGGGGAAGGGGGGTGGATTCAGATCCGGGGGCGTGGCCTCCGTGGAGAGTTTTTGTTGTCCTTTGGAGACGTCCGCCAGGGCTGCTGGAGGGTTTCCTCTTTTCTCTTCCCCTCTCGCCCTCACGTCCTAGGGAAATGGACTATTCTTCCGCTTTGTGGCGATGTGTTGGGGGTTCCTTGGGAACCTTTTGGTCTTTTGGCGCCGGAAACTGGCCCCTTGGGGCCTCTT
>JAGTYA010001532.1:0-10490 GCA_024291935.2 Okapia johnstoni
CCTCCCCCCCTCCGGGGACCCCCGAGGGTCCTAGCTCCATGCCTGACGCGGACCCAGGGCGCTGCAGCGCCTCCTGGCGAATCCCGAGGCTGCTCGGGCCCCTGTCCGCTCGAAAGGAGGCATGGCGACCCCGCTGGGCTAACGGGGGAGACGGGCCGGGGTACCCGCCGCAACTCGAGAATGCACCGCCGCAAGTCGAGAACACCCCCGAGAGCATGCCCCGGCACCTGTTCCGGCTCCGAACGGGGCTTGACTCCTTGCGGGCGACTCCAGGTGTCCCCCGAGATCCCCGGGCCAACCTGCCAAGAAAGCGGGGCTTCCCGCCACACCGCGAGGGCGTCCCCCGGGCCCCCCTCCTTGCGAGACGGGGCCCTTGGGATCTGCAGCGACGCGAGAGCCGTCCTGCCTTCTCTCTGGCGCTGCAACGGAGGCTGGACTCCCTCTAGGCGCCCCCAGAGGTTCCCTGGGATACCCGTGTCCACAGGCGAGCGGAACCCTGAGTCTCCAGAGGCCGCTCGCGAGGGGCCCCCCGTCGCCGTCGGCCCCTCCTCTCGAAAGGGGGGTCCAATCCCCTTCCTGAATGCCATCGCAATCCCTACATTCCCTCGCACCTCCAGAGCGGGACTCTCGCCTCTCCTGAGGTTCGAGAAGGGCCCCAAGGGGCCAGTTCCGGCCGCAAGACCAAAGGTCCCCGAGGAACCCCCATCGGCAAGCGAGTCCAGTTCCCTGGACGTGAGGCGAGGGGAAGCCCAGCAGCCCCTGGCGATGTCAAAGGAGGCCTGGACTTCTCAGAGGCAACAAGAGAGGCTCCCCGAGGCGCCACGCCCCCGATTCAGAGAGGCCACCCCCGCTTCCCCCTGCGCCGCGCGGAAAAGCACGACCTTCGCCCCTGCATTCGAGGGGAAGCCCGATTGCCCTTGGCTGTGACCGGAGAGAAAGGCTGAGTCCCCTCGACTCCCTGGAGGCCACCCCACAGGTGCCAGTTATACCTGTCCCCTCCCCCCCTCCGGGGACCCCCGAGGGTCCTAGCTCCATGCCTGACGCGGACCCAGGGCGCTGCAGCGCCTCCTGGCGAATCCCGAGGCTGCTCGGGCCCCTGTCCGCTCGAAAGGAGGCATGGCGACCCCGCTGGGCTAACGGGGAGACGGGCCGGGCCGGGGTACCCGCCGCAACTCGAGAATGCACCGCCGCAAGTCGAGAACACCCCCGTGAGGCCACGCCCATAGAGGGAGGAGGCGCTTTTCCCTTGCAGGGCATGGAGAGCATGCCCCGGCACCTGTTCCGGCTCCGAACGGGGCTTGACTCCTTGCGGGCGACTCCAGGTGTCCCCCGAGATCCCCGGGCCAACCTGCCAAGAAAGCGGGGCTTCCCGCCACACCGCGAGGGCGTCCCCCGGGCCCCCCTCCTTGCGAGACGGGGCCCTTGGGATCTGCAGCGACGCGAGAGCCGTCCTGCCTTCTCTCTGGCGCTGCAACGGAGGCTGGACTCCCTCTAGGCGCCCCCCAGAGGTTCCCTGGGATACCCGTGTCCACAGGCGAGCGGAACCCTGAGTCTCCAGAGGCCGCTCGCGAGGGCCCCCCCCGTCGCCGTCGGCCCCTCCTCTCGAAAGGGGGGTCCAATCCCCTTCCTGAATGCCATCGCAATCCCTACATTCCCTCGCACCTCCAGAGCGGGACTCTCGCCTCTCCTGAGGTTCGAGAAGAGGCCCCAAGGGGCCAGTTCCGGCCGCAAGACCAAAGGTCCCCGAGGAACCCCCATCGGCGGCAAGCGAGTCCAGTTCCCTGGACGTGAGGCGAGGGGAAAGCCCAGCAGCCCCTGGCGATGTGTCAAAGGAGGCCTGGACTTCTCAGAGGCAACAAGAGAGGCTCCCCGAGGCGCCACGCCCCCGATTCAGAGAGGCCACCCCCGCTTCCCCCCCTGCGCCGCGCGCGGAAAAGCACGACCTTCGCCCCTGCATTCGAGGGGAAGCCCGATTGCCCTTGGCTGTGACCGGAGAGAAAGGCTGAGTCCCCTCGACTCCTGGAGGCCACCCCACAGGTGCCAGTTATACCTCCCCCCCCCCCCCCCTCCGGGGACCCCCGAGGGTCCTAGCTCCATGCCTGACGCGGACCCAGGGCGCTGCAGCGCCTCCTGGCGAATCCCGAGGCTGCTCGGGCCCCTGTCCGCTCGAAAGGAGGCATGGCGACCCCGCTGGGCTAACGGGGGAGACGGGCCGGGGTACCCGCCGCAACTCGAGAATGCACCGCCGCAAGTCGAGAACACCCCCGTGAGGCCACGCCCATAGAGGGAGGAGGCGCTTTTCCCTTGCAGGGCATGGAGAGCATGCCCCGGCACCTGTTCCGGCTCCGAACGGGGCTTGACTCCTTGCGGGCGACTCCAGGTGTCCCCCGAGATCCCCGGGCCAACCTGCCAAGAAAGCGGGGCTTCCCGCCACACCACACCGCGGGGGCCCCCGGGCCCCCCTCATTGCGAGACGGGGCCCTTGGGATCTGCAGCGACGCGAGAGCCGTCCTGCCCTCTCTGGCGCTGCAACGGAGGCTGGACTCCCTCTAGGCGCCCCCAGAGGTTCCCTGGGATACCCGTGTCCACAGGCGAGCGGAACCCTGAGTCTCCAGAGGCCGCTCGCGAGGGGCCCCCCGTCGCCGTCGCCCCCTCCTCTCGAAAGGGGGGTCCAATCCCCTTCCTGAATGCCATCGCAATCCCTACATTCCCTCCTCGCCTCCAGAGCGGGACTCTCGCCTCTCCTGAGGTTCGAGAAGAGGCCCCAAGGGGCCAGTTCCGGCCGCAAGACCAAAGGTCCCCGAGGAACCCCCATCGGCAAGCGAGTCCAGTTCCCTGGACGTGAGGCGAGGGGAAGCCCAGCAGCCCCTGGCGATGTCAAAGGAGGCCTGGACTTCTCAGAGGCAACAAGAGAGGCTCCCCGAGGCGCCACACGCCCCCCCGATTCAGAGAGGCCACCCCCGCTTCCCCCCCCTGCGCCGCGCGGAAAAGCACGACCTTCGCCCCTGCATTCGAGGGGAAGCCCGATTGCCCTTGGCTGTGACCGGAGAGAAAGGCTGAGTCCCCTCGACTCCCTGGAGGCCACCCCACAGGTGCCAGTTATACCTGTCCCCCCCCCCCCCCGGGGGGACCCCCGAGGGTCCTAGCTCCATGCCTGACGCGGACCCAGGGCGCTGCAGCGCCTCCTGGCGAATCCCGAGGCTGCTCGGGCCCCTGTCCGCTCGAAAGGAGGCATGGCGACCCCGCTGGGCTACGGGGGGGGAGACGGGCCGGGGTACCCGCCGCAACTCTCGAGAATGCACCGCCGCAAGTCGAGAACACCCCCGTGAGGCCACGCCCATAGAGGGAGGAGGCGCTTTTCCCTTGCAGGGCATGGAGAGCATGCCCCGGCACCTGTTCCGGCTCCGAACGGGGCTTGACTCCTTGCGGGCGACTCCAGGTGTCCCCCGAGATCCCCGGGCCAACCTGCCAGAAAAAGCGGGGCTTCCCGCCCACACCGCGACCGGGGCGTCCCCCGGGCCCCCCTCCTTGCGAGACGGGGCCCTTGGGATCTGCAGCGACGCGAGAGCCGTCCTGCCTTCTCTCTGGCGCTGCAACGGAGGCTGGACTCCCTCTAGGCGCCCCCAGAGGTTCCCTGGGATACCCGTGTCCACAGGCGAGCGGAACCCTGAGTCTCCAGAGGCCGCTCGCGAGGGCCCCCCCCCCGTCGCCGTCGGCCCCTCCTCTCGAAAGGGGGGTCCAATCCCCTTCCTGAATGCCATCGCAATCCCTACATTCCCTCGCACCTCCAGAGCGGGACTCTCGCCTCTCCTGAGGTTCGAGAAGAGGCCCCAAGGGGGCCAGTTCCGGCCGCAAGACCAAAGGTCCCCGAGGAACCCCCATCGGCAAGCGAGTCCAGTTCCCTGGACGTGAGGCGAGGGGGAGCCCAGCAGCCCCTGGCGATGTCAAAGGAGGCCTGGACTTCTCAGAGGCAACAAGAGAGGCTCCCCGAGGCGCCACGCCCCCGATTCAGAGAGGCCACCCCCGCCCCCCCCCCCCCCTGCGCCGCGCGGAAAAGCACGACCTTCGCCCCTGCATTCGAGGGGAAGCCCGATTGCCCTTGGCTGTGACCGGAGAGAAAGGTTGAGTCCCCTCGACTCCCTGGAGGCCACCCCACAGGTGCCAGTTTATACCTGTCCCCTCCCCCCCCTCCGGGGACCCCCGAGGGTCCTAGCTCCATGCCTGACGCGGACCCAGGGGGCGCTGCAGCGCCTCCTGGCGAATCCCGAGGCTGCTCGGGCCCCTGTCCGCTCGAAAGGAGGCATGGCGACCCCGCTGGCTGGGCTAACGGGGGAGACGGGCCCGGTACCCGCCGCAACTCGAGAATGCACCGCCGCAAGTCGAGAACACCCCCGTGAGGCCACGCCCATAGAGGGAGGAGGCGCTTTTCCCTTGCAGGGCATGGAGAGCATGCCCCGGCACCTGTTCCGGCTCCGAACGGGGCTTGACTCCTTGCGGGCGACTCCAGGTGTCCCCCCGAGATCCCCGGGCCAACCTGCCAAGAAAGCGGGGGCTTCCCGCCACACACCGCGAGGGGCGTCCCCCGGGCCCCCCTCCTTGCGAGACGGGGCCCTTGGGATCTGCAGCGACGCGAGAGCCGTCCTGCCTTCTCTCTGGGCGCTGCAACGGAGGCTGGACTCCCTCTAGGCGCCCCCAGAGGTTCCCTGGGATACCCGTGTCCACAGGCGAGCGGAACCCTGAGTCTCCAGAGGCCGCTCGCGAGGGGGCCCCCCGTCGCCGTCGGCCCCTCCTCTCGAAAGGGGGGTCCAATCCCCTTCCTGAATGCCATCGCAATCCCTACATTCCTCGCACCTCCAGAGCGGGACTCTCGCCTCTCCTGAGGTTCGAGAAGAGCCCCAAGGGGCCAGTTCCGGCGGCCGCAAGACCAAAGGTCCCCGAGGAACCCCCATCGGCAAGCGAGTCCAGTTCCCTGGACGTGAGGCGAGGGGAAGCCCAGCAGCCCCTGGCGATGTCAAGGAGGCCTGGACTTCTCAGAGGCAACAAGAGAGGCTCCCCGAGGCGCCACGCGCCCCCGATTCAGAGAGGCTCGAAAGGAGGCATGGCGACCCCGCTGGGCTAACGGGGGAGACGGGCCGGGGTACCCGCCGCAACTCGAGAATGCACCGCCGCAAGTCGAGAACACCCCCGTGAGGCCACGCCCATAGAGGGAGGAGGCGCTTTTCCCTTGCAGGGCATGGAGAGCATGCCCCGGCACCTGTTCCGGCTCCGAACGGGGCTTGACTCCTTGCGGGCGACTCCAGGTGTCCCCCAAGATCCCCGGGCCAACCTAAGGGGGGTCCAATCCCCTTCCTGAATGCCATCGCAATCCCTACATTCCCTCGCACCTCCAGAGCGGGACTCTCGCCTCTCCTGAGGTTCGAGAAGAGGCCCCAAGGGGCCAGTTCCGGCCGCAAGACCAAAGGTCCCCGAGGAACCCCCATCGGCAAGCGAGTCCAGTTCCCTGGACGTGAGGCGAGGGGAAGCCCAGCAGCCCCTGGCGATGTCAAAGGAGGCCTGGACTTCTCAGAGGCAACAAGAGAGGCTCCCCGAGGCGCCACGCCCCCGATTCAGAGAGGCCACCCCCGCTTCCCCCTGCGCCGCGCGGAAAAGCACGACCTTCGCCCCTGCATTCGAGGGGAAGCCCGATTGCCCTTGGCTGTGACCGGAGAGAAAGGCTGAGTCCCCTCGACTCCCTGGAGGCCACCCCACAGGTGCCAGTTATACCTGTCCCCTCCCCCCCCTCCGGGGACCCCCGAGGGTCCTAGCTCCATGCCTGACGCGGACCCAGGGCGCTGCAGCGCCTCCTGGCGAATCCCGAGGCTGCTCGGGCCCCTGTCCGCTCGAAAGGAGGCATGGCGACCCCGCTGGGCTAACGGGGGAGACGGGCCGGGGTACCCGCCGCAACTCGAGAATGCACCGCCGCAAGTCGAGAACACCCCCGTGAGGCCACGCCCATAGAGGGAGGAGGCGCTTTTCCCTTGCAGGGCATGGAGAGCATGCCCCGGCACCTGTTCCGGCTCCGAAACGGGGCTTGACTCCTTGCGGGCGACTCCAGGTGTCCCCCGAGATCCCCGGGCCAACCTGCCAAGAAAGCGGGGCTTCCCGCAACACCGCGAGGGCGTCCCCCGGGCCCCCCTCCTTGCGAGACGGGGCCCTTGGGATCTGCAGCGACGCGAGAGCCGTCCTGCCTTCTCTCTGGCGCTGCAACGGAGGCTGGACTCCCTCTAGGCGCCCCCAGAGGTTCCCTGGGATACCCGTGTCCACAGGCGAGCGGAACCCTGAGTCTCCAGAGGCCGCTCGCGAGGGGCCCCCCGTCGCCGTCGGCCCCTCCTCTCGAAAGGGGGGTCCAATCCCCTTCCTGAATGCCATCGCAATCCCTACATTCCCTCGCACCTCCAGAGCGGGACTCTCGCCTCTCCTGAGGTTCGAGAAGAGGCCCCAAGGGGCCAGTTCCGGCCGCAAGACCAAAGGTCCCCGAGGAACCCCCATCGGCAAGCGAGTCCAGTTCCCTGGACGTGAGGCGAGGGGAAGCCCAGCAGCCCCTGGCGATGTCAAAGGAGGCCTGGACTTCTCAGAGGCAACAAGAGAGGCTCCCCGAGGCGCCACGCCCCCGATTCAGAGAGGCCACCCCCGCTTCCCCCTGCGCCGCGCGGAAAAGCACGACCTTCGCCCCTGCATTCGAGGGGAAGCCCGATTGCCCTTGGCTGTGCCCGGAGAGAAAGGCTGAGTCCCCTCGACTCCCTGGAGGCCACCCCACAGGTGCCAGTTATACCTGTCCCCTCCCCCCCTCCGGGGACCCCCGAGGGTCCTAGCTCCATGCCTGACGCGGACCCAGGGCGCTGCAGCGCCTCCTGGCGAATCCCGAGGCTGCTCGGGCCCCTGTCCGCTCGAAAGGAGGCATGGCGACCCCGCTGGGCTAACGGGGGAGACGGGCCGGGGTACCCGCCGCAACTCGAGAATGCACCGCCGCAAGTCGAGAACACCCCCGTGAGGCCACGCCCATAGAGGGAGGAGGCGCTTTTCCCTTGCAGGGCATGGAGAGCATGCCCCGGCACCTGTTCCGGCTCCGAACGGGGCTTGACTCCTTGCGGGCGACTCCAGGTGTCCCCCGAGATCCCCGGGCCAACCTGCCAAGAAAGCGGGGCTTTCCCGCCACACCGCGAGGGCGTCCCCCGGGCCCCCCTCCTTGCGAGACGGGGCCCTTGGGATCTGCAGCGACGCGAGAGCCGTCCTGCCTTCTCTCTGGCGCTGCAACGGAGGCTGGACTCCCTCTAGGCGCCCCCAGAGGTTCCCTGGGATACCCGTGTCCACAGGCGAGCGGAACCCTGAGTCTCCAGAGGCCGCTCGCGAGGGGCCCCCCGTCGCCGTCGGCCCCTCCTCTCGGAAAGGGGGGTCCAATCCCCTTCCTGAATGCCATCGCAATCCCTACAGTCCCTCGCACCTCCAGAGCGGGACTCTCGCCTCTCCTGAGGTTCGAGAAGAGAGGCCCCAAGGGGCCAGTTGAGTCCCCTGGACTCCCTGGAGGCCACCCCCACAGGTGCCAGTTATACCTGTTCCCTCCCACCCTACCGGGGACCCCCGAGGATCCTTGCTGCATGCCTTGACAAAAGAAATGCGGACCCAGGGCGCCTGCAGCGCCTCCTGGAGAATCCCGAGGCTGCTCGGGCCCATGTCAGCGCGAAAAGCGATGCATGGGCGAAGCCCCGCTGGGCTTACAGGGGAGACAGGCCGGGGGTAACTGTCCCGCCAATCTGAGGAATTGCACCGCCGCAAGTCCCGAAGAACAGCCGCCGTGAGGGCCACGCCCATAGTGGGAGGGTGGCGCTGTTCCCTTGCAGGGCATGGTGAGCATGCCCCAGGCACCTGTTCCGGCGCAGAACGGGGGTTGGACTCCTTGCGGGCGGACTTCCAGATGTCCCCAGAGATCCCGGGGGCCAAACTGCCAAGAAAAGCGGGGCTTCCCGCCACACCGCAGAGGGGCGTCCCCAGGGCCCCCCTCTTTGCGCGAGGACGGGGCCCTTGGGATCTGCCAGCGACCGCAGAGAGCTGTTCCTGCCTTCTCTCATGGCCGCTTGGCAACGGAGGGCTGGACTCCATCTAGGGGCGCCGCCAGAGGTTCCCTGGGGATACCCGTGAGTCACAGGCGAGCGGAACCCTGAGTCTCAGGAGGCCGCTCGCGTGGGGCCCCACCGAGGTTCGCCGTCTGCCCATCCTCTCGAAAGGGGGGTCCCAATCCCCTTCTTGAATGCACATCGCAATCCCCTACATTCCCTCGCACCTCAAGAGGGGGGACTATCGCTCTTCTGAGGGTTCGTGAAGAGGGCCCCAAGGGGCCAGATCCTGGCCGCAAAGACCAAAAATGTTACCAGTGGAAACCCCGTCGGCATGGACGACGTCCAGTTCCCTGGACGTGAGGCGAGGGGAAGCCCAGCAGGCCCTGGCGATGTTCAAAAGGAGGCCTGGATTCTCAGAGGCAACAAGAGAGGCTCCCCGAGGCGCCACGCCCCCGATTAAGAGAGGCCACCCCCGCTTCCCCCTGCACCGCGAGGAAAAAGCACGACCTTCGCCCCTGCATTCAAGGGGAAAGCCAGATTGCCCTGGGGCCTGTGACCGGAGGAGAAAAGGCTTGGTCCCCTCGACTCTCCTGGAGGCCACCCCACTGGTGCCAAGTTTTTACCTGTCCACTCCCACCCTCGGGGGACCCCGAGACGGTCATAGCTCATTTGCATGACGCGGGGGACCGCAGGGCGCTGCAGCGCCTCCTTGCGAAATCCCGAGGTGCTGCTCGGGCCCCATGTCCGCTCGAAAAAGGAGGCATGGCGACCCCGCTGGCCAAACGGGGGGAGACGGGCCCGGGGTACCCGCCGCAACTCGAGAATGCCACCCACCGCTAGTCTGAAGAACATCTCCGTGAGCCCCGCCAATAGAGGGAGGGAGGAGCTTTTCCATTGCAAGGGGGCATGGGAGAGCATGCCCCCGGCCCCTGTTCCGGCTTCGGTGAACGGGGCTCTGACTCCTTGCGGTGGCGGTTCCTCCAGGTATTGTATGACGTGTCCCCACGAGATGGCCGGGCCAACCTGCTAAGAAAAGTGGGGGCTTCCCGGCCACACCGGCGGACGGCGTTCCCCCGGGCCCCCCACCTTGCCGAGGACGGGGCCCTTGGATCTGCAGCGTCGCCGATGAGCCGTCCTGCCTTCTCTCTGGAGGCCTGCACGGGAGGCTGTCCACACTCTAGACGCAACCAGAGGTTCCATGGGATACCCGTGTCCACAGGCGAGCGGAAACCTGTGTCTCCAGAGCGACCGCTTCCGAGGGGAGCACCCTTCGCCGTCGGCCCTTCATCTGAAAAGGGGGGTCCAATCCTCTTCCTGAATGCCTTCGCAATCCATAACATTCCCTATCGCACCTCCAGAGGGGGACTCTCGGCCTCTCCTTAGGTATCGAGAGAAGAGAAGAGGCCCAAAGGGCCCAGTTACGGCCCGCATGACCAAAGGTCCCCGAGGAACACCCATAGGCAAGCGAGTCCAGTTCCCTGGACGTGAGGCGAGGGGGAATCCCAGCAGCCCCTGGCGTTTTGTCAAAGGTGGCCTGGAGCTTCTCACGAGGCAACAAGAGAGTGCTCCCCGAGGCGCCACGCCCCCGATTAAGAGTGGCCCACCCCCGGCTTCCCCCTACGCCGTGCGGAAAAGCACGACCTTCGCCCCGGCATTTCGAGGGGAAGCCGATTGCACTTGGCTGGTGGACCGCGAGGGAGGAAAAGGCTGAGTCCCTGGACTCCCTGGAGGCCACCCCACAGGATTGCCAGTTGATACCGGTCCCCCTCCCCGCCTCCGGGGACCTCGAAAGTGGTCCAAGCTCCATGCCTGATGCGGACCCATGGGAGCTTCAGCGCCCTCCTGGCGAATCCCGAGAGGCTGCTCGGGCCCCTGTCAGCTCCGAAAGGAGGCATGGCGACCCCGCTGGGCTAACAATCTGGGGGAGATGGGCCGGGGTACCCGTGCCGCAACTCGAGAGGAGAATGCACCGCCGCAAGTCGAGAACACCCCCGTATGACGGGCCACGCCCATAGAGGGAGGGAGGCGGGGCGCGCTTTTCCCTTGTAGGGCATGGAGGAGCATGCCCTGCACCTGTTCCGGCTCCGAACGGGGCTTGACTCCTTGAGGGCGACTCCAGGGTGTCCCCCGAGATCCCCCGGGCCAACATGCCAAAGATTGCGGGGCTTCCCGCCACACCCCGGAGGGCAATCCCTTGGGGCCCCCCTCCTTGCGAGACGGGGGCCCATGGTATCTGCAGCAGAATTCGAGAAGCCGTCCTGCCTTTCTCTGGGCGCGAGGGGGCCCCCGTCGCCGTCGGCCCCTCCTCTCGAAAGGGGGGTCCAATCCCCTTCCTGAATGCCATCGCAATCCCTACATTCCCTCGCACCTCCAGAGCGGGACTCTCGCCTCTCCTGA
>JAGTYA010001533.1:0-10486 GCA_024291935.2 Okapia johnstoni
CTTTCCAGGTGCAAGAGGTGTTTGGCTGTGAAGACACCACAAACAATGGATTTGCCTCCAGGCCTCAGTTTCCATTCACCCAGTCAGAGGCATATTCTCCAGAGCACTCTGCTACAGAGAGCAGAGATGAGGAAAAAGCGCTGTGGAGGGTGCCTTCACGTTTCAGGGCACTGTCGAAGCCTTACCTGGGCTTTTGGGACATAGGCACTATGGCCCCTTACAACTGATTTCCAGGTATCACTTCCAGCCCTTGTGATTTTCAGCCCCAGAAGCAGCGTTGCAGGGTCTCTTCCTTAGAGTCATAAAAGGTAGCCCAAGGGAGTGCTTATTCAGTTCTTCCCTGGTGCAAGAGGTGTTTGTCTGTGAAGAGCCACAACAATGGCTCTGCTCCCAGGGCCTCAGTTTCCCAGTCAGAACAGACCTAGTCTCCAAGAGCTCTCTGCTACAGAGCACACATGGGGAAATAGCTCTGAGAAGGGTTCCTTTGAGGTTCCCTGGCTTGGGAAGCCCTTACCGGGCGGTGGGGCCTAGGCACTGTGGCCTCTCTTCCACTGACTTTCCAGGTATCACTTTTCAAGCCCCTTGTGATTTTCAGCCCAGAAGCAGCCTGGCTGGGTCTCTTCCTTAGAGTCATAAAAGGTAGCCCAAGGGAAGTGCTTATTCAATCTTCCCTGGTGCAAGAGGTGTTTGGCTGTTAAGCCACCACAACAAATGGGTCTGCCTCCAGGCCTCAGTTTTCCCAGTCAGTCCAGGCCTAGTCTCCAGAGCTCTCTGCTACAGAGCAGACATGTGGAAAAAGCGCTGTGGAGGGTGCCTTCACGTTCCAGGGCACTGTCGAAGCCTTACCTGGGCTTTGGGACCTAGGCACTATGGCCTCCTACAACTGACTTTCCAGGTAGCACTTTCCAGCCCCTTGTGATTTTCAGCCAAAGGCAGCCTGGCAGGGTCTCTTCCTTAGAGTCAATAAAAGGTAGCCCAAGGGAGTGCTTATTCAATCTTCCCTGGTGCAAGAGGTGTTTGGCTGTGAAAGACGCCACGAACAATGGTCTGCCTCCCAGGGCCTCAGTTTCCCAGTCAGAACAGACCTAGTCTCCAGAGCTCTCTCTGCTACAGAGCACACATGGTGAAAAAAGCTCTGAGGAGTGTTCCTTCAGGTTCCCTGGCTTGGGGAAGCCCTACCTGGGGCTTGGGCCTAGGCACTGTGGGCCTCTTCCACTGAATTTTCCAGGTAGCACTTTCCAGCCCCTTGTGATTTTCAGCCAAAGGCAGCCTGGCAGGGTCTCTTCCTTAGAGTCATAAAAGGTAGCCCAAGGGAGTGCTTATTCAATCTTCCCTGGTGCAAGAGGTGTTTGTCAATCTTCCCAGGTGCAAGAGGTGTTTGGCTGTTAAGACGCCACAACAATGGGTTTGCCTCCACAACTCCGTTTCCCATTCAGACAAGGCCTAGTCTCCAGACTTCTCTGCTACAGAGCAGACATGCGGAAAAAGCGCTGTCGAGGGTGCCTTCACGTTCCAGGGCACTGTCGAAGCCTTACCTGGGCTTTGGGACGTAGGCACTATGGACCCTACAACTGAATTTCCAGGTAGCACTTCCCAGCCGCTTGTGATTTTAAGCCAAAGGCAGACTGGCAGGGTGTGTACCATAGAGTCATAAAAGGTAGCCCAAGGGAGTGCTTATTCAATCTTCCCTGGTACAAGAGGTGTTTGTCTGTGAAGAAGCCACAACAATGTGTCTGATCCCAGGGCCTGAGTTTCCCAGTCAGTCCAGACCTAGTCTCAAGAGCTCTCTGCTACAGAGCAGACATGTGGAAAAAGCGCGGTGGAGGTGCCTTCACGTTCCAAGGCACTGTCAAAGCCTTACCTAGGCTTTGGGTCCTAGTCACTCTGGCCCCTACAACAGACTTTCCAGGTAGCACTTCCCAGCCCCTTGTGATTTTCATCCCCAAAACAGCGTTTCAGGGTCTCTTCCTTAGAGTCATCAAAGATAGCCCAAGGAAGTGCTTATTCAATCTTCCCTGGTGCAAGAGGTGTTTGTCTGTTAAGAAGCCACCACAATGGGTCTGCTCCCAGGGCCTCAGTTTCCCCGTCAGAACAGACCTAGTCTCAAGAGCTCTCTGCTACAGAGCAGACATGTAGAAAAAGCGCTGTGGAGGTGCCTTCACGTTCCAAGGCACTGTCAAAGCCTTACCTAGGCTTTGGGTCCTACTCACTATGGCCCCTACAACAGAATTTCCAGGTAGCACTTCCCAGCCCCTTGTGATTTTCAGCCCCAAAGCAGCGTTTCAGGGTCTCTTCCTTAGAGTCATCAAAGGTAGCCCAAGGGAGTTCCTATTCAATCTTCCCTGCTGCAAGTGGTGTTTGTCTGTTAAGAAGCCACAACAATGGGTCTGATCCCAGGGCCTCAATTTCCCAGTCAGAACAGACCTTGTCTCTAGAGCTCTCTACTGCAGAGCAGACACGTGGAAAAAGCGCTGTGGAGGGTGCCTTCACGTTTCAGGGCACTGTTGAAGCCTTACATGGGCTTTGGGACCTAGGCACGATGCCCCTACAACTGACTTTCCAGGTAGCACTTTCCAGCCCCTTGTGATTTTCAGCCAAAAGCAGCCTGGCAGGGTGTCTTCCTTAGAGTCATAAAAGGTAGCCCAAGGGAGTGCTTATTCAATCTTCCCAGGTGCAAGAGGTGTTTGGCTGTTAAGACACCACAACAATGGGTTTGCCTCCAGGCCTGTGTTTCCCAGTCAGACCAGGACTATTCTCCAGAACTCTCTGCTACACAGGAGACATGTGGAAAAAGCGCTGTGGAGGGTCCCTTCACGTTCCAGGGCACTGTCGAAGCCTTACCTGGTCTATGGGACCTAGGCACTATGGCCGATACAACTGACTTTCCAGGTAGCCCTTCCCAGCCCCTTTTGATTTTAAGCCCCAAAGCATCGTTTCAGGGTCTCTTCCTTAGAGTCATAAAAGGTAGCCCAAGAGAGTGCTTATTCAATCTTCCCTGTTGCAAGAGTTGTTTGTCTGTTAAGGAGCCGCAACAATGGGTCTGTTGCCAGGGCCTCAGTCTCCCAGTCAGAACATACCTAATCTCAAGAGCTCTCTGCTACAGAGCACACATGGGGCAATAGCTCTGAGGAGTGTTCCATGAGGTTCCCTGGCTTGGGGAGTCCCTGCACGGGCGGTAGGGCCTAGGCACTATGGCCTCTTCCACAGACTTTCCAGGTAGAACTTTCAAGCCCCTTGTGATTTTCAGCCAAAAGCAGCCTGGCAGGGTCTCTTCCTTAGAGTCATAAAAGGTAGCCCAAGGAAGTGCTTATTCAATCTTCTCTGGTGCAAGAGGTGTTTGGCTGTTAAGACGCCAAAACAATGGGTTTGCCTCCAGGCCTCAGTTTCCCAGTCAGACCAGGCCTAGTCTCCAGAGCTCTCTGCTACAGAGCAGACATGTGGAAAAAGCACTGTGGAGGGTGCCTTCACGTTCCAGGGCAGTGTCGAAGCTTTACCCGGGTTGTGCAACCTAATTCCTATGGCCCCTACAAACATACTTCCCAGGTAGCAATTCCTAGTCCCATGTGATTTTCAGCCTGACGCCGGCGTAGAAGGATCTCTTCCATGGAGGGAGCAAAGGAAGCACAAGTTATTGCTTTTTCCATCCTCCCTTGAACATCAAGTGTTTGGCTCTTCAGAAGCCCCTACAATGTGTCTGCTCCCAGGGCCTCTGTTTCCCAGTCAGAACAGACCTAGTCTCAAGAGCTCTCTGCTACAGAGCACACATGGGGCAATAGCTCGGAGGAGTGTTCCTTGAGGTTCCCTGGCTTGAGGAAGCCCTACCTGGGCGCTGGGCCCAGGCACCGTGGCCTTTTCCACTGACTTTCCAGGTTACGCTTTCCAGCCCGTTGTGATTTTCAGCTAAAGGCAGCCTGGCAGGGTCTCTTCTTTAGAGTCATAAAAGGTAGCCCAAGGGAGTGCTTTTTCAATCTTCCCTGGTGCAAGAGGTGTTTCGCTGTTAAGACGCCACAGCAATGGGTTTGCCTCCAGGCCTCATTTTCCCATTCAGACCGGGCCTAGTCTCCAGAGCTCTCTGCTACGGAGCAAACATGTGGAAAATGCGCTGTGGATGGCGCCTTCACGTTATAGGGCACTGTCGAAGCCTTATCTGGGCTTTGGGACCTAGACACTATCGCCCATACAAGTGATTTTCCAGGTAGCACTTCCCAGCCCCTTGTGATTTTCAGACCCGAAGCAGCGTTTCAGGGACTCTTCCTTAGAGTCAAAAATGGTAGCCCAAGGGAGTGCTTATTCAGTCTTCCCAGGTGCAAGAGGTGTTTGGCTGTTAAGACTTCACAACAATGGGTTTGCCTCCAGGCCTCAGTTTCCCAGTCAGACCAGGCCTAGTCTCGCAAGCTCTCTGTTACAGAGCACACATTGTGAAACAAAGTTTTGAAGATTGCCTTGACGTTCCCAGGCACTGGGAAAGCCCTCCCCGGGAAGTTGCGCCTGGAAGCTCAGGCCGCTAAAAACTGACTTCCCAGCTAGCACTTCCCAGCCCGATGGCACCTGCACCTGGTGCAGGCTCGGCCGGCTCTCTTCCTTGCAGAGAGGAAAGGCAGTCCCAGAGATTCGTTCTCAGGCTTCCCTCGCGGGGCAAGAGAGAATCTCTTCAGACACCAAAACACTGGGACTGTTCCAGGCCTCTGTTTCCTAGTCAGACCAGGCCTAGTCTCAAGAGCTCTCTGCTACAGAGCACACATGGGACAAAAGCTCTGAGGAGTGTTCCTTGAGGTTCCCTGGCTTGGGGAAGCCCTACCCGGGTGGTGGGTCCTAGGCACTGCGGCCTCTTCCACTGACTTTCCAAGTAGCACTTTTCAGCCCCTTGTGATTTTCAGCCAAAGGCAGCCCGGCAGGGTCTCTTCCTTAGAGTCATGAAAGGTAGCCCAAGGGAGTGCTTATTCAATATTCCCTGGTGCACGAAGTGTTTGGCTGTTAAAAAGCCACACAATGGGTTTGCCCCCATGCCTCTGTTTCCTAGTCAGACCAGGCCTAGTCTCCAGAGCTCTCTGCTACAGAGAACACATGTCGAAAAAGCGCTGTGGAGGTTGCCTTCATGTTCCAGGGCACTGACAATCCTTACCTGGGCGAGGGGCCCTAATCGCTGTGGACCCTACAAACGGACTTCCCAGGTAGCACTTCCCAGCCCCATGTGATTTTCAGCCTGAGCGTAGCGTGACATTTTCTCTTCCATGGAGGGATCAAGGGCAGCACAATTTATTGCTTTTTCCATCCTTCCTTGAACAACAAGTGTTGGGCAGTTCAGAATCCCCTACAATGGTTCTGTTCCCAGGTCCTCAGTCTCCCAGTCAGAACAGACCTAGTCTCACGAACTCTGTTCTACAGAGCACACATGGGGCAATAGCTCTGAGAAGGGTGCCTTGACGTTCCCGGGCTTTGGGAAGCCCTACCGGGGCTGTGGTACCTAGGCACTATGGCCCCTAAACTGACTTTCCAGGTAGCACTTTCCAGCCCCTTTTGATTTTCAGCCCCAAAGCAGCCTTTCAGGGTCTCTTCCTTTGAATCATAAAAGATAGCCCAAGGGAGTGCTTATTCAATCCCCCCTGGCACAACAGGTGATTGGCTGTGAAGAAGCCACAACAATGGGTTTCCCTCCAGGCTTCACTTGCCTAGTCAGACCAGGACTAGACTCCAGAGCTCTCTGCTACAGAGCAGACATGTGGAAAATGTGCAGTGAAGGGTGCCTTCACGTTCCAGGGCACTTTCTAAGCCTTACCTGGGCAGTGAGTCCTACTCGCTATGGTCGCTACAAACTCACCTCCCAGGTAACATTTCCAGCCCCATGTGATTTTCAGCACGAGGCCGGCTTGGCAGGCTCACTTCCAAGGAGGGAGCAAAGGCAGCCCAAGATATTGCTTTTTCATCCTCCCTCGAACAGAAAGTGTTGGATTGTTCAGAAGCCCCTACAATGGTTCTGTTTCCAGGGCCTCAGTTTCCCAGTCAGACCAAACCTAGTCTCGCGAGCTCTCTGCTACAGATTACACATGGGGCTTTAGATCTGAGGAGGGTGCCTTGCTGTTCCCGTGCCCTGGGAAAGCCCTACCCGGGCGGTGGGGCCTAGGCACAATGGTCCCTACCACTGACTTTCCAGGTAGCACTTCCCATCCCCTTTTGATTTTCAGCCCCAAAGCAGCGTTTCAGGGTCTCTTCCTTAGGATCATAAAAGGTAGCCCAAGGGAGTGCTTATTCAATCTTCCCTGGTGCAAGAGGTGTTTGTGTGTGAAGAAGCCAAAACAATGGGTCTATTCCCAGGGCCTCAGTTTCCCAGTCAGAACAGACCTAGTCTCAAGAGCTCTCTGCTACAGAGCACACATGGGGCAATAGCTCTGAGGAGTGTTCCTTGAGGTTCCCCTGCCTTGGGGAAGCCCTAACCGGGCGCTGGGGCATTGCCACTGTGGCCTCTTCCACTGACTTTCCAGGTAGCACTTTCCAGCCCCTTGTGATTTTCAGCCAAAGGGCAGCCTGGCAGACTCTCTTCCTTAGAGTCATGAAAGGTAGCCCAAAGGGAGTGCTTATTCAATCTTCCCAGGTGCAAGAGGTGTTTGGCTGTTAAAACACCACAACAATGGGTTTGCCTCCAGGCCTCAGTTTCCTAGTCAGACCAGGCCTAGTTTCCAGAGCTCTCTGCTACAGAGCAGACATGTGGAAAAAGCGCTGTGGACGGTGCCTTCACGTTCCAGGGCACTGTCGAAGCCTTACCTGGGCTTTGGGACTTAGGCACTATGGCCCCTGCAACTGACTTTCCAGGTAGCACTTTCCAGCCCCTTTGTGATTTTCAGCCCCCCAAAAGCAGCGTTTCAGGGTCTCTTACTTAGAGTCATAAAAGGTAGCCCAAGGGAGTGCTTATTCAATCTTCCCTGGGGTAATAGGTGCTTGGCTGTAAAGACGCCACAGCATTGGGTTTGCCTCCAGGCCTCAGTTTCCCAGTGAGACCTAGCCTATTTACCAGAGCTCTCTGCTACAGAGCAGACATGTTGAAAAAGCGCAGTGGAGGGTGCCTTTACGTTCCAGGGCGCTGTCGAAGCCATACCTGGGCTTTGGGACCTAGGCACTATGGCCCCTACAACTGACATTCCAGGTAGCACTTCCCAGCCCCTTGTGATTTTCGGCCAAAGGCAGCATGGCAGCGTGTCTTCCTTAGAGCCATAAAAGGTAGCCCAAGGGAGTGCTTATTCAATCTTCCCTGGTGCAAGAGGTGTTTGTCTGTGAAGAAGCCACAACAGTGGGTGTGATCCCAGGGCCTCATATTCCCAGTCAGAACAGACCTCGTCACAAGAGCTCTCTCCTACAGAGCACACATGGGGCAATAACTCTGAGGAGTGTTCCTTGAGGTTCCCTGGCTTGGGGAAGCCCTACCCGGGGGCTGGGGCCTAGGCACTGTGGCCTTTTCCACTGACTTTCCAGGTAGCACTTTCCAGCCCCTTGTGAAATTCAGCCAAAGGCAGCCTGGCAGGGTCTCTTCCTTAGAGTCATAAAAGGTAGCCCAAGGGAGTGCTTATTCAATCTTCCCTGGTGCAAGAGGTGTTTGGCTGTTAAGACGCCACAACAATGGGTTTGCCTCCAGGCCTCAGTTTCCCAGTCAGACCAGGCCTAGTCCCCAGAGCTCTCTGCTACAGAGCAGACATGTGGAAAATGCGCTGTGGAGGGTGCCTTCACGTTACAGGGCACTGTTGAAGCCTTTCCTGTGCTTTGGGACCTAGAAACTATGGCCCCTACAACTGACTTTCCAGGTAGCACTTTCCAGCCCCTTGTGATTTTCAGCCAAAGGCAGCCTGTCAGGGTCTCTTCCTTAGAGTCATAAAAGGTAGCCTAAGGGAGTGCTTATTCAATCTTCCCTGGTGCTAGATGTGTTTGGCTGTTAAAACGCCACAACAATGGGTTTTCCTCCAGGCCTCAGTTTCCCAGTCAGACCAGGCCTAGTCTCCAGAGCTGTCTGCTACAGAGCAGACATGTGGAAAAAGTGCTGTGGAGGGTGCCTTCACGTTCCAGGGCACTGTTGAAGCCTTACCTGGGCTTCGGGACCTAGGCACTATGGCCCCTACAACTGACTTTCCAGGTAGCACTTTCCAGCCCCTTGTGATTTTCAGCCAAAGGCAGCCTGGCAGGGTCTCTTCCTTAGAGTCATGAAAGGTAGCCCAAGGGAGTGCTTATTCAATCTTCCCAAGTGCAAGTGGTGTTTGGCTATGAAGAAGCCACAACAATGAGTCTGCACCCAGGGCCTCAGTTTCCCAGTCAGACTAGGCCTAGTATCCAGAGCTCTCTGCTACAGAGAAGACATGTGGAAAAAGCACTGTGGAGGGTGCCTTCACGTTCCAGGGCACTGTCGAAGCCTTACCTGGGCTTTGGGACCTAGGCACTATGGCCCCTAAAACTGACTTTCATGGTATCACTTCCCAGCCCCTTTTGATTTTCAGCCCCAAAGCAGCGTTTCAGGGTCTCTTCCTTAGAGTCATAAACGGTAGCCCAAGGGTGTGCTTATTCAATCTTACCTGGTGCAAGAGGTGTTTGGCTGTTAAGACGCCAGAACAATGGGTCTGCTCCCAGGGCCTCAGTTTCCCAGTCAGAACAGACCTAGTCTCAAGAGCTCTCTGCTACAGAGCACACATGGGGCAATAGCTCTGAGAGAGTTTCTTGAGGTTCCCTGGCTTGGGGAAGCCCTACCCGGACGGTGGGGCCTCGGCATTGTGGCCTCTTCCAATGAGTTTCCAGGTAGTTCTTTCCAGCCCCTTGTGATTTTCAGCCAAAGGCAGCCTGGCAGGTTCTCTTCCTTAGAGACATAAAAGGTAGCCCAAGGGAGTGCTTATTCAATCTTCCCAGGTGGAAGAATTGTTTGGCTGTTAAGACACCACAACAATGGGTTTGCCTCCAGGCCGCAGTTTCCCAGTCAGAACAGGCCTATTTTTCAGAGCTCTCTGCTACATAGCAGACATGTGGAAAAAGCGCTGTGGACGGTGCGTTCAGGTTCCAGGGCACTGTCGAATCCTTACCTGGCCTTTGAGACCTAGGCACTATGGCCCCTACAACTGACATTCCAGGTAGCACTTCCCAGCCCCTTGTGATTTTCAGCCAAAGGCAGCATGGCAGGGTGTCTTCCTTAGAGTCATAAAAGATAACCCAAGGGAGTGCTCATTCAATCTTCCCTTTGCAAGTGGTGTTTGTCTGTGAAGAAGCCACAACAATGGGTCTGCTCCCAGGCCCTCAGTTTCCAAGTCAGAACAAACCTAGTCTCAAGAGCTGTCTGATACAAAGCACACATAGGGCAATAGCTCTGAGGAGTTTTCCTTGAGGTTCCCTGGCTTGGGGAAGCCCTACCCGGGCGGTTGGGCCTAGGCATTGTGGCCTCTTCCACTGACTTTCCAGGTAGCACTTTCCAGCACCTTGTGATTTTCAGCCAAGGACAGACTTACAGGGTCTCTTCCTTAGAGTCATAAAAGAGAGCCCAAGGGAGTGCTTATTCAATCTTCCCTGGTGCAAGAGGTGTTTGGCTGTTAAGACGCCACAACAGTGGGTTTTCTTCAAGGACTCAGTTTCACATTCACACCAGGCATAATCTCCAGTGCTCTCTGCTACAGAGCAGACATGTGGAAAAACCGCTTGGGTGGGTGCCTTCACGTTCCAGGGCACTGTCGAAGGCTTACCTGTGCTTTGGGACCTAGGCACTATGGCCCCTACAACTGACATTCCAGGTATCACTTTCCATCCCCTTGTGAATTTCAGCCGAAGGAAGCCTGGCAGGGTGTCTTCCTTAGAGTCATAAAAGGTAGCCCAAGGGAGTGCTTATTCAATCTTCCCTGGTGCAAGAGGTGTTTGGATGTTAAGATGCCACAACAATGGGTTTGCCACCAGGCCCCAGTTTTTCAGTCAGACCAGGCCTAGTCACCAAAGCTCTCTGCTACAGAGCAGCCATGTGGATAAAGCGCTGTGGATGTTGCCTTCATGTTCCAGGGCACTGTCGAAGCGTTACGTGGGCTTTGGGGCCTAGGAACTATGGCCCCTACAACTGACTTTTCAGGTAGCACTTCTCAGACCCTTGTGATTTTCAGCCAAAGGCAGCCTGGTAGTGTCTCTTCCTTAGAGTCATAAAAGGTAGCCCAAGGGAGTGCTTATTCAATCTTCCCAGGTGCAAGAGGTGTTTGGCTGTTAAGACACCACAACAAAGGTTTTGCCTCCAGGCCTCAGTTTCCCAGTCAGACCAGGCTTAGTTTTTGGGACAAGCCTTCAGGTTCCAGGGCACTGTTGAAAGCTTACCTGTATTTTGGGACATAGGCACTATGGCCCCTACAACTGACTTTCCAGGTAGCACTTTCCAGCCCCTTGTGATTTTCAGCCAAAGGCAGCCTGGCAGGGTCTCTTCCTTAGAGTCATAAAAGGTAGCCCAAGGCAGTGCTTATTCAATCTTCCCAGGTGCAAGAGGTGTTTGGCTGTT
>JAGTYA010001534.1:0-10482 GCA_024291935.2 Okapia johnstoni
GCCGGGAATTTTTCTCTGTTTTGCCTCTGGAGCACCTGTTGCTGCATTCCCAGGGAATTCTAAAGCTTTCTCCTGAACCCCCCCCCCGGGGATTTTTCCAAGTTAGGAAACTTTTCCCCCTTTAATAACCCCTCCCTGAGGTGCAGGCCCCCCATCCCGGGAATCATTTCCTTTTTTGTCTTTATCTTTCCCCTACCTTTTTCTGACTTGCCTTTTAGGGGCTAGAAGGTAAAGAATTGCCCAACACAGAAGACCCAGGTTCTACAATGGTCGGGGAAGCCCCCTGGAAAGGATGGCAACCCACTCCAGTTTTTTCCCCTGGGAAATTCCCAGGACAGGGGACTTGTGGCCACATTTTCATGGGGTTCAAGAGTGGACACGCCCGAGGACCACAACACACCCATTTGGGGAAATTTGGCTTGCCTTTTTGGAAGTCTGAGGTTTTCTGCTGCTTTTCTGTTTGTAAGAGTTGCCACATGCAGAAAAATTTTTGATGTATTTGTTAGCAAAAAGCGGGTCCCCCCATCTTATTCCCCACTATCTGAAAATCTCCCCTGATTGTTCTTTCCAAATAGAAACAACAAAAGACAAATAACGTACCCAATTCAAAGATTCTCATGCAAAAACTTTTTAAATTAAAAGAGACAAAAAAAGAAACTGACCTTTCCAAAACAAAATGAAAAAACAAAAATCGGGTTTTGAGGCAAATGCCTTATAAATGACATTTTACAAAGGTGAAGCAAAAAAAGTAATTTGGTTTTTGAAAAAAAGGACGAAAAAACCTTAGTAACTGAGTAAACTTTGGCTAACCTAAAACAGAAACAAAGAAAATTTTTTTAAATTTTAAGTTTTTTAAAAAAATCGGGGAAATCAAATGAAATTTTTCATAAAGGTAAGAATCCAATGAAGAAACCAACCATAATTTTTTTATAGCATGTGAAAGGGGGAATATCACTGCTTTGAATAAACAAATAACAACAACAAAAACTAGCTTTCTTTTCAGCTTTGCACTAACTAGTCCTGATTTGATGGAAAAAATTTTTAGGTTTATTGATCGTCAATATCTGGATATTTTCATACTAAAAAATTTTTTTTTGTTGAAAAACCTTGAAGTTGTTTTATTTTGAAATTAATGAAGTGGTTTACGAATTCCTATAGCTAGGTTATAGATAATAGTGTAAAAAAAAAATAACAAACCCAAATACTAAGTGTGTTTAGCCACCATCAGTCCAAATGTTGCAACCCCTTTGGGATTGTGCCCCCCGGCTCCTCTGTCCGTGGGATCTCCAGGCAAGAATACCAGAGGGGACCCATGCCCCCTCCGGGGGTTTTTCCCCAACCCCAGGAGATAACCCAGGTCTCCTGCTTTTCAGGTGTACTTACTGTCTGACCCACCGGGAAACCCCACCCTTTTAAAATACGTTGTTCAAAATGCCTTTTCCCTTCTTTAACCTGATCAAAACCCTGTGAAATAAGTATGGGGAAATTTATAGTTTAAGTAAAAAAAAACGAGAGTTGATAATGTTTTTACAAAGGGCCCCCAGCAGTGTATTAAAAACACACAATAATGTATATAATCCTATTAAAAAAGCTGGGTTTTAAATTACATTTCCCCCTCTAAGGCATTATTTGAAGAGCAGCAAAGGGAAGGACATTCACTTTGTTTATGGTATGTCAAGGTAAAAAAACACATTTTGTAAGTAAAAATGTTTGATTTGAAGCGCTTAAATTTTTTTGAGAATTCTTGGGAAATAGGGGAGTAAGTCATGGGGAAATCACGGGGGAAATTTTAGAGTCCCGGGAACTCTGTCATTTTGAAGAAAAAAGAAATAGATCATGGGTTGAAGGATAAAAAATTTAAAAAACAAACCTATTAAAGAGATGGAATACCCGTCCCCCCTTATCTTCTCCCCGGAAAACCTTTTCCAGCAAAAAAGCAAAGTTAGAAACCACCAAGGAGCAGCTGATGGTTCAATTTAAAGGAGCAAAACAAGGATGGGTCTTTCCACCCGCTTGTTTAATTTATAGCAGAGTGAGGCTTTAAGTGAAATGCTGGGGTGGGTGAATCACAAGTTGCATTAAAATTGCCAGAAAAATATCAACAACCCAGATGTGCAGATGTTCCCACTAAAAAGGCAGAAAGTGAAGGGGTACTAAAAGATGCCTTGAAAGGGTGAAACAGGAGAGTGAAAAAAATGGCTTAAAACCCCAATTTCAAAAAAGAAGATCATGGAAACCTTTCCCAAAATCACTTCATGGCAAATAGAGGGGGAAAAAAAATAAAAAACAGTGAGAGACTTTTTTTTTCTTGGGGCTCCAAAAAATCACTGCAATGGTGACTGCAACCAAAAAAATTAAAAATACACTTGCCCCTTGGAAAAAAAAGCTCTGACAAACCTAGAAGCATATTAAAAAGCAAGCATTATTTTCCCAACAAAGGTCCGTTAGTCAAAGCAGGTTTTTCCAGTATCATTTTGGGGTACAGGGGAGTAAAGAAAGCTAGAACGAAGAATGATGCTTTTGAACGGGGGTTTTGGAGAAGATCTTGAGGTCCCTTGGACGCAAGGGAGATCCAACCACCATCCTAAAGGAAATCAGTCCTGAATTTCCTTGGAAAGGACTGATGCTGAAGCTGAAACCCCAGTACTTTGGCCCCCTGATGCAAAGAACTGACTCAGGGGAAAAGCCCCTGATGCGGGGAAGGATTAAAGGCGGGGGAAGGGGGGACCCAGGGGGGAATGGTTGGTGGCCCCCACCGACTTGATGGACACGAGTTTGAGCAATCTCGGGTTGGTGATGGCCAGGAGCCTGGCGTGTAGTAGTCAGGGGGTTTCGCAAAGAGCAGATATGAGCTTCCGGGGAAACCCAGGGAAACTGTTTAGTTTGGGTGAAAAATAAAAATTTGGGGTTTAGATGTGTTTTTAAAAATCACTGTAACTATGTTCAAACCCACTCTTGATTCCGAAATAGGAACCATAAAATCAATAAGTTTGCCAATGATTTTTTTTTTTTCTTTCTTGGTTGTGTGAAGTCTCATTTTCTGGGGGGTCGAAAAGCTTAAGAAGTGGTAGTCATTTGGGCGAGAGGTCAGGTGAAAATGGCAGATGGGGGCAAAATTTCATACCCAATTTGTTCAATTTTTGGTTGGAAAACAAATTCATCCCTTTCATGTTGGTCGGGCTGTTATTTGGTCTAGGGCCATTCATATATGACTCAGCGATTAACGGAGTATTTCTTTTTTGTGGTGATTTTGGTGTTGAGTTTAATTATTTTTAAAATCATAACCCTTTACGCCAGATATGCGCCATGTGTCTATTTCGTAGCTCCGGGTAGTCTCGAGTCTCCTGGAACCAGATTTATCTAGTAATGACTAAATACACTGGGGCCATCGCCCCAAGTAAAAAAATCCATTTTCATCACAAGTCCAATAATCTGATAGAGAAAAGTTTTCGTTGTGTAGTATAAGAGAAAGACACTTCAAAACGTGATTTTTTGATTTTTTTGGTCAGCTCATGAACCCCCACTTTTTGAGCTTTCCACCTTTCCAATTTGCTTCAGATGTAAATGACCATTGAATTTTTGACATTGAGTGCCAGAAACTTATAATGTAGTTGTGAGAGGAAATCACTCGGGATTGCCTAGTTGGTTGTTGTCAACTTCGATGGGGGCCACTAGCTCCTATTTTAAAGGCTCTAGTCTCCTTTGAAAAAACCCCTTTGAACCACATGCACTGTACTTTGTTAGTAGTTCCGGGGCCAAATGCACGTTGATGTTGCAAGTTGTCGTAAAGCTCTACGACCCATTTTGAACCTGAAAAAGAAAATTGTTCGAATTTGCTTTTGGTCAACATCTTTTCCCGGGCTAAACAATAAAAAATCAACAAAGTAATAAGTCTTAGCAAAAAAAAACAAAAAAAAAAACAAAAACGAAATTTTGCACTTTAAAAATGAGCATAAAAAACCCAATTTTTTTAAAAATGTAACCAACATAAATGCAAAGTGAACAATCAAAACCGCTTTTACTTTTGTACCACCTATAATAACAGTTAAAGAAAGTTGTAGGAAAAAAGGTTAATGTACAAAAGTCAATACTTTTCATTCACAGCAGTAAAACAAGTGAAATAAAATTATTTTCACAATTCTTTGTTTAGACCCCCCCAATGAAACTGTGCTGTGCTGTCCTCTTTCCCTCGTAGTGTCCGCCGGCTTTTGCCCCATGGGGTTTCTCCGGGCAAGAATATGGGGTGGGTTTCCATGCCCCCTCCAGGGGGCTTCCCAACCCCCGGGATAGAACCCAGGTCTCCCACATGGCAGGCAATTTTTTACCATCTGAGCACCGGGAACCCAAAAATACGGACTGGATAGGTACCCTTTCCGGGGGATCTTCCCACCCCGGAATGAACCGGGCTCCGCACTGCAGGTGGTTCTTTACCCCCCGAGATACCAGGGAAGCCCAAAAGAAAATAGTAATTTAAATCCAAAAAAACTTGATGAATGAAATCAAAAAAAACAAAAAAATGAGAGATATTTTCCCTGACATGGATGGGAAGACCAAAATGTTTGTTCAGCTATTCCCCCCTTTTCTATAAGGGCAATGTATCCCAAAACAAAATCCCCGAGAGTTATTAGTAGATATCGCAAACTAATTCTAAAATTTGTATGGAGAGGGGAGGACCCCCAAAAAACCAAACACATTGGGGAAGAAAGAAACAAGTTGGGCTGCCAAATACCCCTAAAGACTTGCAAAAAGCCCCACAGTAATCAAACGGGGGTTTTTGGAGTAAACAGACGACAATCGGGGCCCCGAGACCCAAAAATTGCCACCAAAAAATACCAAAAAATCAGACATAGAGCAAGGACATCTTTCAACAAACGGTGCTGGAACCACCAGACAATCACATGCACGAAATTAATCTGGACCAAACCACACACCTCACAACTTAACTGAGATGGGCATAAATGTAAATATTGGCACAAAGTATGAAACCCCTAGAAAATAGTGTAGGGAACACTAGATGACTTTGGGTATAGTTATGGCTTTTTTTATGCAGTATCAAAGGCAGATCCATGAAACAAATAATTTGGGAAGGGTGGACTCTTTTAAAATTTAAAACTTCTGCTGGGAAAAACAAAGTAATGTATGAGAAGACAAGTTCAGACAGGGGGAAAAATTTGCAAAAAAAATATATTGATCAAGGCTGTTTTCCAAAAAAAAACCAAAAACCTTTTAAAATCAGCAATAAGAAAAAAAACAAAAGACATAGGAAAAAACGGACCGAGACCGAACAACACCTCAGCAAAAGAAAAAATACTTTTGGAAGTAAACCATGAAAAGACGCTCTATACTTTATCTGCAGGAAGTGTAAGCCAGACAACAGTGAATACCGCTACATACCTTAAGATGGGCTGGCGAGGAGGTGAGCAAAAAAGGGAAATCTCATCACTGTTTATGGAATACAAAAGGTAACCACTTTTGGGGACAGTCGGTGTTCCCTTTTAAAACTAAACATACTTTCTGAGATCAACAATGATACCCCTTGGGGATTTACCCCAAGGGTGCGAAAAAAATTTTTCCAACAAAAAACCCCCCATGCATATGTTTTAGCAGCTTTTTTGGTTATTGTTAAATGTGGGCAACCAAGAGTCCTTTAGAGGTGTGGTAACTAACTGTGGCCACCCTGACAGGCATATCCTTTAGGCCCAAAAAGAAATGAGCTTTCAAGCCCGAAAAGACAGGAAAACCCAAATGCATACGGTAAAAGCCAGTCCTGAAGGGCTCATGCTGGCCCTGTGATTCAGCTACCTAATGTTCTGGAACAAGGCAGAACTATGGAAACAGCAGGCAGAACGGTGGTTTGCCAGGGTGTTGGAGAAGGGAAGATGATAGGCAGAGCACGGGATTTTAGAGAGTGAGCACTTCTGTGTGGTACTGTCATGGCAGATACAAGTCCTTTGTCAAAATGAACATTTGTGCAAACCCACCACGAGCAAGTCCCGATGTTAACCTGTGGACTCTGGGTGATGCAGACGTGCCCAGGCCAGGTGCCCTTGTCAGGTCATAGCAAAAGTCCTGCTCTATGAGGAATATTGATCTCGCTCACAGGGAGGCTGTGTGCATGTGTGGTGTCAAAGATATAATGTGCATACTCCTCCGGCTCCCGCCTCAGATCGTGTTGCTAAACCTAAAACTGTCTCTAAGAAAGACTCCTTTGAGGAAAGGAGAGAATCCTGGCCCTCACGTGCCATGGCACCAGTGAGACAGTGTAGCAGTAGAACCTGTGAGAGGGTCAGGCGCCCATCTCTCGAGACGCAGAGAGGCCCTGTGGCTTGGCGAGAGAACCATGAGGGGGCCTGAGGGGAGAGGCCAGGCTGGACGCGCCCGCCGGTAGGTGGTTCAGGCTACGTAGCTTGTGCTCATGGCTCTTTGGTGAGGACCACCCTCACAGAGAGTGGGTCGTGGTGCATCCGAGGTAGCCGCCGTATTGCCCACTCCAGACCCAGTGGAGCTGTGGTCCTCCGCGCCCACAGGCCGAGTCACACAGTAGGTGCTCAGCGTGGTGCTCACTTGAGGGCATCAGATAGTGGATCGTGTGCATGCCCCTGCAGTGCCCAGTACCCCACGGAGTGGGGCTCTACGTCATCCAAAAAACATAAGAAACCACAGGGAAGAAGTGGTCCACCTGCTGTAGGGAGGGTAAAGGCGGCATGAACATGAGCCTTCCCTCGGTACCCCTCAAAGGCTGCACCTTGCTCGGGTGGGAAGGCAGGGGCCCAGATCTCGCCCCCAGCTTCCCTAATCCAGCCTGTAAGCATTTAGGAGCTCGGCAGGAGCTCCACATCAGCGCTGCGAGTCTTGTGGCTGGATTTGGAGGGGTTCCAAGCCACACTCGCCATCTCCTCGGCCTAGGGGGCAGCCTGTGGGAGTCAGGGTCTCACAGACCCCACCTTCTTTTCTGTGCCCCTCCTTACAACACAGATCCTCAGCGGGTGGAGCCACAACGCAAGGTAGGGTTCAGAGGGTAGGCTTGCGGACCAGTCTTGTGGACGCGGGAGCAGGGCAGGTGTGAATGACGTAGACAGAGTGCATGGTAAGGCCGTGGACAGTCAGCGGGCGGATAGGGGGTGGGGCGCGTTATGCCTGTGTGTTCAGGCTAGCGCTACAGCTGTGTGTTCCTGGGTATGCACGGCCAGTGTCACTGTGTGGAGGGCACGTATCTGAGTGTGTACGCACATGAGGAAGCGTGTGTACTGTGAACCTACGAGCAGATGCGCAGCCGGATGGAGATCAGGAGGGAGGGGAGTAACCATCGCCACCTGGCGGGGCACGTTTGGGCCCACACACGCCCCAATTGTGCTGTGCACTCAACCCACTCAGGCGAGCTTTTAGGTCCCAGCCTTTGCTGCTGTCCCCGATCCTGCACTCCATCCCAGCATCCTCCCCAGCTCGAATGGCTTCTGATTCGCCCCTGTCACCCCTCCAACGCCCCCTCCCCAGCTGCAGGGAGAGGGCGGCCTCCTGAGTCTCAGATAAGGCAAGCTCCTGGGAAGCTTCTGCTGCCTTGGGCTCTTTGTGGATGTTGATTGCATGGCTTCCCTGACAGTGACCCTGGAGGTGCCAGTTGCACTGATCTTACCGCCATTTACAGCTAGCGAGGACACGAGCGCAGAGGGGTTCAGGGACTTTGCTGGGTCCTGGAGATGCCCCTCTGAGCCTCTGTCTCGAGGCTACAGTGCTATGGCTCAACAGAGTAGCCTTCAGAAGCCTAGGAACATCAATGTGCCCCACATCCATACGCCTAACTTTCAGGTACCCACCGGCCTGCTCGACCATCGGCCCCAATCTGCACTTGCTCAATGTGCACAGAGTGTCCGCAACTCCCTGCCTTTGTGCAAGTCTCGAGCCTCCTCTTCGTTTGCTTAGGGGCGCGATCACACTGCGTCTGCTGGCTGTTTAAACGGCTGGCGCCATGCACCTTCAACTGCCCTCGACTGGGTCCTCGAGACCCCTGAAGGAGTGACCTGACCCAATAGGAGTGAGCCTGAGTGTCTGGAGGCTGTGAACCCTCGACATTTAGGATCCCCTATCCCTGCCTTCCACAGCTGCTGGCTGAGCGCCCACTGCCATGGTGCCTGGTCTTGTCCACAACCCATTATACATCAGCGGCCGCAGAGATCCGAAGCTTGCAGCCTCCAGGTCCCTCCTGCTCCCTTCCAGTCTTCACGTCCTCCACGAGAGGGCCTACATTGGAGCAAATGTGGCCTCCTAAGCCTTGGGGCTGGGGGTGCCACCAGGGCAAGGGGGCTGTTGGATTGCCTGGCCACAACCCACAGTGGTCCTTCAGCTTTCAGAGTGCCACCGTCCTGTCCGACATGTTGCTTCCTGATGTCAAAAGCAGCACTCTCGGGAAGCTTAATGGAGAAGCCTCGAGATAAACGTCCTGGGGAACCATGGGCCGTGCATAACACTCATTTCTGGTTCTGCACACACAGACTCAGCCATCGCTCATGTCCAGCGTGTGCTGGGTGACTCCAGGGATGAATCAGATCAAAGCTTGGTATACCTAGTGTGGCCAGGGTTTGCTGTGACACAAGCAAATCAGGCGGCCACGGAGGGTCCAGGGGTGGACCCCCAGACCCAAGCCCGAGGACAAGGCAGAAGTTGGCCAGTGGCTGGCACCCTGCCCAGCGGGTAGCATGGGTTCAGCAGTTTGCCAGAGCAACACCATCGGAAAACATGCGTTCATCTTCTGCCCAGAAACTCTTTCAGGCCCTGCTGGGGCCACAGAACAGGGGCGCCTGGATATCCTTGAGGACTCCTGGGCCCCGGCAAGGCCTGGAAACAGACCATGAGCGCACCGCGGGGCCGGTGCTGGAGCGAGTGGGTCCCTCCTGCTGCCTCCCCTGGTGCCTGCCACAGAAATGCTGCTGCTGCTCATGATGGTGATGGTGGCCACTCTTCTCTAGGCTCTTTATGAACCTGTCAGTCCTCTCAGCAGTCATGTCTAAATTTCCCCGCACATTACAGATGGGGACCCGGGCCTGGAGGCCGGTGAGTGCACAGGGCCTGGCCTTGTCTGAGCTGCAGTCCTAGGATTGCACATCTTTGGCAAACAGGCAGGGTTGTGGATGGCTGGGGGAGCGCGGGGAGGGGCTGTGCCCGTGGCCTGGGCACTGAAGGCCTTCACGGGGCCCCCCAAGGGCAGGGCCAGGCAGAGGTGTCCCTCAGAGGTGTCAGCTGCCCTGGCCTCGGGGTCGAGTGGGATGAGAAGCTGTTTGGTCTCAGGCGCTTGCTGAGGCTGGAGTGGAGTCCAGCACACACCTGGACCGGCCTGTGGGAAAGCAGGGAGACTATGACTCGGAGGGGCTGCCACGTGCCTGGACACGCAACCAAGGGTCAGAGTTGGAATCTGAGCCCAGAATTGGCACACATGCAAAGCCCATGCAGCTCTGTGGGTCACAGGTGAGCTGTTCCCACTTTGCAAACGCCGACATGAAAGCCTTCACTGTGGCCACATGCTGAGTGGTCGCTGGTGAAGGCCTGGTGCTGGGCCCCGTCTCGAGTGCCCAGCCCCCTTCAGAGGGCCTGGGCTGTTTCCTGTCTTACAGATGAGGACACTGAGGCCCGAGAAAAGGGGGCCCATGCTACCCTCTGGTAGCCAGAGTTTCTGCTGGCTCAGTTCCCAGGGTCTCAGGAGAAGCCAGGGATTACGGGGTGCCTGAGGGATGGGCAAGGGATTCCCGAAATGCCCCATCCAGTGTGCTGTGGCCGGGCGACAGGCCCTTGTCTGTGAGGGTGATGGTCAGAGGTCAGAAGTAGGATGCCAAGTCTCTTTCACCCTTGTCCCTGTGTGAGGACTGGGCCCCGGAGGACCAGAGCCAGGCAAGGGTGGCTTCCACAGCTGTCTGGAGGTGGGCTGGGCATTGAGGCAGGGGCCACCTCCCCAAGGTGAAGGGGCCCACATGGCTTCTTCTTTAGGTAGCAGTGGGGACTGGCTATGCTGAGCCATTCTTCCCGCTCCCCCCCCGGGGGCTGCCCTGCATGCACCGGAGGGGTCACCAGGGCATGGATTGGGGCACATTACCAGACAGGCATCATATGTTGGGTTTTCCCTTCTGGTGCGTGACCATGGGTGAGTCCCTTCACCTCTCTTTAGCCTCAGTTTCCTCTTCTGCAAACAGGAGTCGTAAAGAGTCCCCCACCTCTGGGACTCAACTGGGGAGCTCTGTGCTGTGCAGCGAAGGCCCAGGCTTTGGGGGCTGCCTGGCAGGGATTAGTCCCAAGCTTGCGTCTTATAGGCTGTGTGGCCTTGAAGAACTCACTTTAGCTCTCAGTGTCTTTATCTGCCCGATGGGGACAGCAGCCGACCCTCTCTCCCAAAGGGGTTTTCAGGACGCAGTGAGCAGGCAGGGCAAAGCCCCCTGTAGATGTGAGCCGAGGCTGGCTCAGGCTCCTGAGCAAGGATGTGGCACCTCGACTTGGCCT
>JAGTYA010001535.1:0-10475 GCA_024291935.2 Okapia johnstoni
TGCTGGGGCATGCTCTCCATGCCCTGCAAGGGAAAAGCGCGCCTCCTCCCTCTATTGGGCGTGGCTTCACGGGGGTGTTCTCGACTTGCGGGCGGTGCATTCTCGAGTTGCGGCGGGTTACCCGGCCCGTCTCCCCCGTTAGCCCAGCGGGGTCGCCATGCCTCCTTTCGAGCCGACGCGGACTACGGACAGGGGCCCGAGCAGGCCCTCGGGATTCGCCAGGAGGGCTGCTGCAGCGCCCTGGGTCCTCCGCGTCAGGCATGGAGCTAGGGACCCTCGGGGGTCCCCCGGAGGGGGGGAGGGGACAGGTATAACTGGCACCTGTGGGGTGGCCTCCAGGGAGTCGAGGGGGACTCAGCCTTTCTCTCCGGTCACAGCCAAGGGCAATCGGGCTTCCCCTCGAATGCAGGGGCGAAGGTCGTGCTTTTCCGTGGGGCGCAGGGGGAAGCGGGGGTTGGCCTCTCTGAATCGGGGGGCGTGGCGCCTCGGGGAGCCTCTCTTGTTGCCTCTGAGAAGTCCAGGGCCTCCTTTGACATCGCCAGGGGCTGCTGGGCTTCCCCTCGCCTCACGTCCAGGGAACTGGACTCGCTTGCCGATGGGGGTTCCTCGGGGACCTTTGGTCTTGCGGCCGGAACTGGCCCCTTGGGGCCTCTTCTCGAAACCTCAGGAGAGGCGAGAGTCCCGCTCTGGAGGTGCGAGGGAATGTAGGATTGCGATGGCATTCAGGAAGGGGATTGGACCCCCTTTTCGAGAGGAGGGGGCCGACGGCGACGGGGGGCCCCTCGCGAGCGGCCTCTGGAGACTCAGGGTTCCGCTCGCCTGTGGACACGGGTATCCCAGGGAACCTCTGGGGGCGCCTAGAGGGAGTCCAGCCTCCGTTTGCAGCGCGCCAGAGAGAAGGCAGGACGGCTCTCGCGTCGCTGCAGATCCCAAGGGCCCCGTCTCGCAAGGAGGGGGGCCCGGGGGACGCCCTCGCGCGCTTTTTGTGTGGCGGGAACCCCGCTTTCTTGGCAGGTTGGCCCGGGGATCTCGCTGGGGACACCCCCTGGAGTCGCCCGCAAGGAGTCAAGCCCCGTTCGGAGCCGGGAACAGGTGCCGGGGCATGCTCTCCATGCCCTGCAATGGGAAAAAAAAGCGCCTCCTCCCTCTATGGGCGTGGCCTCACGGGGGTGTTCTCGACTTGCGGCGGTGCATTCTCGAGTTGCGGCGGGTACCCCGGCCCGTCTCCCCCGTTAGCCCAGCGGGGTCGCCATGCCTCCTTTCGAGCGGACAGGGGCCCGAGCAGCCTCGGGATTCGCCAGGAGGCGCTGCAGCGCCCTGGGTCCGCGTCAGGCATGGAGCTAGGACCCTCGGGGGTTCCCCGAGGGGGGAGGGGGACAGGTATAACTGGCACCTGGGGGGGTGCCTCCAGGGAGTCGAGGGGACTCAGCCTTTCTCTCCGGTCACCAGCCAAGGGCAATCGGGCTTCCCCTCGAATGCAGGGGCGAAGGTCGTGCTTTTTTCCCCGCGCGCAGGGTGGAAGAGCGGGGGTGGCCTCTCTGAATCGGGGGCGTGGCGCCTCGGGGAGCCTCTCTTGTTGCCTCTGAGAAGTCCAGGCCTCCTTTTGACATCGCCAGGGGCTGCTGGGTTCCCCCTCGCCTCACGTCCAGGGAACTGGACTCGCTTGCCGATGGGGGTTCCTCGGGGACCTTTGGTCTTGCGGCCGGAACTGGCCCCTTGGGGCCTCTTCTCGAACCTCAGGAGAGGCGAGAGTCCGCGCTCTGGAGGTGCGAGGGAATGTAGGGATTGCGATGGCATTCAGGAAGGGGATTGGACCCCCCTTTCGAGAGGGAGGGGCCGACGGCGACGGGGGGCCCCCCTCGCGAGCGCGGCCTCTGGAGACTCAGGGTTCCGCTCGGCCTGTGGACACGGGTATCCCAGGGAACCTCTGGGGGCGGCCTAGAGAGGGAGTCCAGCCTCCGTTGCAGCGCCCAGAGAGAAGGCAGGACGGCTCTCGCGTCGCTGCAGATCCCAAGGCCCCCGTCTCGCAAGGAGGGGGGCCCCGGGGGACGCCCTCGCGGCGGTGTGGCGGGAAGCCCCGCTTTCTTGGCAGGTTTGGCCGGGGATCTCGGGGGACACCTGGAGTCGCCCGCAAGGAGTCAAGCCCCGTTCGGAGCCGGAACAGGTGCCGGGGCATGCTCTCCATGCCCTGCAAGGGAAAAAGCGCCTCCTCCCTCTATGGGCGTGGCCTCACGGGGGGTGTTCTCGACTTGCGGGCGGTGCATTCTCGAGTTGCGGCGGGTACCCGGCCGTCGTTCTCCCCGTTAGCCCAGCGGGGTCGCCATGCCTCCTTTCGAGCGGACAGGGGCCCGAGCAGCCTCGGGATTCGCCAGGAGGCGCTGCAGCGCCCTGGGGTCCGCGTCAGGCATGGAGCTAGGACCCTCGGGGGTCCCGGGGGGGGGGGAGGGGACAGGTATAACTGGCACCTGTGGGGTGGCCTCCAGGGAGTCGAGGGGGACTCAGCCTTTCTCTCCGGTCACAGCCAAGGGCAATCGGGCTTCCCCTCGAATGCAGGGGCGAAGGGTCGTGCTTTTCCGCGGCGGCGCAGGGGGAAGCGGGGGTGGCCTCTCTGAATCGGGGGCGTGGCGCCTCGGGGAGCCTCTCTTGTTGCCTCTGAGAAGTCCCAGGCCTCCTTTGACATCGCCAGGGGCTGCTGGGCTTCCCCTCGCCTCACGTCCAGGGAAATGGACTCGCTTGCCGATGGGGGTTCCTCGGGGACCTTTGGTCTTGCGGCCAGGCATGGAACTGGCCCCTTGGGGCCTCTTCTCGAACCTCAGGAGAGGCGAGAGTCCCGTCTGCGAGGTGCGAGGGAATGTAGGGATTGCGTGGCATTCAGGGAAGGGGATTGGACAACCCCTTTCGAGATGAGGGGCCGACATGACGCGTGGGGCCTCGCGACTGGTCGCCTGAGGGGCAGGGGTTGCAGCAGACGGGTATACAGGGACATCTTGGGGGGTAGAGGGCCGTGTTCCCGTTGCGGCAGCAGCGAGACAAGTGTGGTCTCTTTGGGGTTATGCCCTGGAGACCGTCTCGCTACGGAGGCGGTCGGGGAACTAGTCGCGGTATGGCGGGAATCCTGTCACTTTCTTGAGTAGGTTGGCGGGGGATATGTGGGGATCTTGGGAGCGCCGCAAGAGTAGGGAGTTCGGAGTCTCCAGCTACGGCTCTATGCTGAAAGGGAAAGGCGGTTTTACCCATATGGGGTGGCTCAGGCGCTGTCTGAGTTGCGGCGGTGCATTTTCGAGTTGCGGCGGGTCCCCGCGTCTCCCGTTAGCCAGCGGGGTCGCCATGCCTCCCTTTCGAGCGGACCCAGGGCGTACGAGCGCTGGGCTGTCACAGGAGGTGTGGGCGTCTGCAAGTCATGCATGGGCCTAGGGATCGGGGGTCCTCGCGGAGGGGGGGAGGGGACTGGTATAAGGCCACTGTGGGGTGGGTGCCAGGGGTATGAGGTGGACATAGCTTTCGTGGGTCACAGCTTGGACAATCCGGGATTCCCCAGCCATGCAGGGCGAATGTGGTGCAAATTCTCGCGGCGCAGCCGGACCACGGGGGGTGGCTTCTTGAATCGGGGGGCGTGGCGTCCTCGGGGAGGTGATATGCGTTTGTTTTTGATATGAGAAGTGCGAGGCTCCTTTGACATGCCGGAGACATCTGGGGTTCCTCGCTCACGTGAGGGAATCATGCTTCCGATGGGGGTTCAAGGGAGGCAAAAGCGGCCGGAATGGCTTGGGGGCTCTTCTCGTGCACTGTGGGGGTTTAGGCGGGAGTCGGGCCCTCATGCGATGGGAATGTAGGTCGCGATGGGCATTCCAGGATGTGTCGTTGTGGCGGCCCTTTCGAGCAGGGGGGGTTACGATAGCCGACCGGGCCAGCCCCGCTCTTGAGTGGCGGCCTCGTAGTGACGCCAGGCTACCGCTCCTGTGGAGCGGGTTATCACGACAGGGAGACCTCTGGGGGCTAACCTGAGGGAGTCCAGCCTCCGTTGCAGGCCAGAGAGAAGGAGGCTTGCTCTCGCGTGCTGCAGATCCCAAGGGTGACAGTTGGCACGGTTAAGTGGCTCAAGGACGCCCTGTTTGGTAGTGGTGGCGGGAGCCTTTCTTTACTTGCGCAGGTTGATGGGGATCTCGGGGGACACGCCTGGAGTCGCCCGCAAGGAGTCAAGACCCCGTTCGAGAGCCGGGAACAGGTGCCGGGGCATGTCTACATGCCCCTGCAAGGGAAAAGCGCTTCCTCCTATAGGGGAGTGGCCTCACGGGGGGTGTTCTCGACCTTGCGGCCGGTGCATTCTCGAGTTGCGGCGGGACCCCGGCCCGTGTTCCCGTTTAGCAGCGGGGTCGCCTGCCAGCCTTTCGAGCGGACAGGGGTCCGGGCAAGCCTCGGGTCGCAGGAGGCGCTGCGAGGGCCCTGGGTCGCGTCAGGCTATGGAGCTAGGCCTCTGGGGGTCGCTCGGAGGGCGGGAGGGGACAGTATAAACTGCGGCACCTGTGGGGTGGCCTCCTAGGGAGGCCGAGGGGACTCAGCCTTTCTCTGGTCACACGCCAAGGGCAATCGGGCTTCCCTCGAATGAGGGGCGAAGGTCGTGACTTTTGCGCGGGGCATTATGGACAGGGGGGTGGACCTCTCTGAATCGGGGGCGTGGCGCTCCGGGGAGCCTCTCTTTGTTGCCTCTGAGAAAGTCCAGGCCTCCTTTGACATCGCCAGGGGCTGCTGGGCTTCCCTCGCCTCAGTCCGGGAACTGGGACTCGCTTGCCGATGGGGGTTCCTCGGGGACCTTTGGTCTTGCGGCCGGAACTGGCCCCTTGGGGCTCTTCTCGAACCTCAGGAGAGGCGAGAGTCCGCTCTGGAGGGTGCGAGGGGAATGTAGGGATTGCGATGGCATTCAGGAAGGGGATTGGGACCCCCTTTCGAGAGGAGGGGCCGACGGCGACGGGGGGGGGCCCCTCGCGATGCGGCCTGCTGGAGACTCAGGGTTCCGCTCGCCTGTGGATCAGGGGTATAGCCAGGGAACCTCAATGGGGGGCGGCCTAGAGGGAGTCCAGCTCCGTTTGCAGCGCAGAGAGAAGGCAGGCACCAGGACGGCTCTCGAGTCGCTGCAGATCCCAAGGGCAACCCGTCTCACAAGGATGGGGGGGTCGGGGGGACGACCCCTCGCGGTGTGGCGGGAAGCCCCGTTCTTGGCAGGGTTGGCCCGGGGATCTCGGGGGGACACCTGGAGTCGTCCCGCAAGGAGTCGGAGCCCCGTTCGGTTCGGAGCCGAAACAGGTGGCGGGGCATGCTCTCCATGCCCTGCAAGGAAAAAAAGCGCCTCCTCCCCCTCTATGGGCGTGGGTCCTCACGGGGGTATGTTCGAAAGAGACTTGCGGCGGTGCATTTCGAGTTGCGGCGGGTACCCCGGCCCGTCTCCCCCGTTAGCCCAGCGGGGTTCGCCATGCCTCCTTTTCAGCGGCGGTCACGGAACAGGGGGCCCGAGCAGCCTCGGGATTCGCCAGGAGGGCGCTGCAGCGCCCTGGGCCCGCGTCAGGCATGGAGCTAGGACCCTCGGGGGTCCCCGGAGGGAGGGGGAGGGGACAGGTATAAACTGGCAACCTGTGGGGTGGCCTCCAGGAGAGTCGAGGGAGGACTCAGCCTTTTCTTCCGGTCAATCGGTCTCGGTCCCGATCACGAGCCAAAGGGCAATCTGGGGGGGGGCTTCCCCTCGAATGCAGGTGGCCGAAGTGTCGTGTGTGGCGCTTTTTTCCGCGCGGGCTGGCAGGGGGGAAGCGGGGGTGGCCTCTCTGAATCGGGGGGCGATGAGGCGCCTCGGGGAGCCTCTCTGTGTTGCCTCTGGTGAAGAGAGTCCAGGCCGGGTCCTCTTTGACATCGAGCCAGGAGGGCTGCTGGGCTTGCATCCCCTCGCCTCACGTCCAGGAACTGGGGGACCTGGACTCGCTTGCCGCGATGGGGGTTCCTCGGGGACCTTTGGTCTTGGGGGTCGAGTGGGCCGGGGGGGGGTGGAACTGAGCCCCTTGGGGCCTCTTCTCGAACCTTCAGGAGAGGCGGAGAGAGTCCCGCTCTGGAGAGGTGCGTGAGGGAGCATGTAGGGATTAGGGATTGCGATGGCATTCAGGGAAGGGGATTGGCGAACCCCTTTCCGAGAGGCAAGAGGAGGGACCGACCGGCGGACGGGGGGCTCCCGTCGAGGCGGGAGCGGCCTCTGGAGACTCAGGGTTCCGCTCGCGCTGTGGGACCACGGGTATGTCTCCAGGGAAACCTATCTGGGGGCGCCTAGAGGGAGTGCACTGCCTCCGTTGCAGCGCCAGCAGAGAGGAGGCAGGACGGCTCTCGAGTCGCTGCAGATCCCAAGGGCCCCGTTCTCGCAAGGAGGGGGCCCCGGGGGACGCCCTCGCTACCGGGCTCGTGTGGCGGGAAGCCCCGCTTTTTCTTGGCAGGGGTTGGCCCGGGGATCTCGGGGGGATACACCTGGAGAGTCGCGGCCGCAAGGAGTCAAGCCCCTTTCGGAGCCGGAACAGGTGCCTGTGCCGGGGCATGCTTCTTCCATGCCCTGCAAGGGGAAAAAGCGCCTTCTCCTCTATGTGGCGTGGCCTCACGGGGGTAAGTTCTCGGACTTGCAGGAGCGGTTGCATTCTCGAGTTGGCGGTGCGGGTAACCCGGCCCGTCTCCCCCGTTAGCCCAGCGGGGTCGCCATGCCTCCTTTCGAGCGGACAGGGGGCTCCCGAGGCAGCCTCGGGATTCGCCAGGAGGCGCTGCAGCGCCCTGGCCGTCGCGTCAGGCAGTGGAGCTAGGACCCTCGCGGGGTCCCCGGAGGGGGGGAGGGTGACTAGGTATATAACTGGCACCTGTGGTGGTGGCCTCCAGGGAGTCGAGGGGACTCCAGCCTTTCTCTCCGGTCACAGCCAAGGGCCAATCGGGCTTCCCCTCGAATGCAGGGGCGAAGGTCGTGTTTTTCCGCTGCGGCGCAGGGGGAAGGGGGGGGTGGCCTCTCTGAATCGGGGGCGTGGCGCCTCGGGGAGCCTCTCTTGTTGCCTCTGAGAAGTCCAGGCCTCCTTTGACATCGCCAGGGGCTGCTGGGCTTCCCCTCGCCTCACGTCCAGGGAACTGGACTCGCTTGCCGATGGGGGTTCCTCGGGGACCTTTGGGTCTTGCGGCCGGAACTGGCCCCTTGGGGCCTCTTCTCGAACCTCAGGAGAGGCGAGAGTCCCGCTCTGGAGGTGCGAGGGAATGTAGGGATTGCGATGGCATTCAGGAAGGGGATTGGACCCCCCTTTCGAGAGGAGGGGCCGACGGCGACGGGGGGCCCCTCGCGAGCGGCCTCTGGAGACTCAGGGTTCCGCTCGCCTGTGGACACGGGTATCCCAGGGAACCTCTGGGGGGCGCCTAGAGGGAGTCCAGCCTCCGTTGCAGCGCCAGAGAGAAGGCAGGACGGCTCTCGCGTCGCTGCAGATCCCAAGGGCCCCGTCTCGCAAGGAGGGGGGCCCGGGGGACGCCCTCGCGGTTGTGGCGGGAAGCCCCGCTTTCTTGGCAGGTTGGCCCGGGGATCTCGGGGGGACACCTGGAGTCGCCCCGCAAGGAGTCAAGCCCCGTTCGGAGCCGGAACAGGTGCCGGGGCATGCTCTCCATGCCCTGCAAGGGAAAAGCGCCTCCTCCCTCTATGGGCGTGGCCTCACGGGGGGTGTTCTCGACTTGCGGCGGTGCATTCTCGAGTTGCGGCGGGTACCCCGGCCCGTCTCCCCCGTTAGCCCAGCGGGGTCGCCATGCCTCCTTTCGAGCGGACAGGGGCCCGAGCAGCCTCGGGATTCGCCAGGAGGCGCTGCAGCGCCCTGGGTCCGCGTCAGGCATGGAGCTAGGACCCTCGGGGGTCCCCGGAGGGGGGGAGGGGGACAGGTATAACTGGCACCTGTGGGGTGGCCTCCAGGGAGTCGAGGGGACTCAGCCTTTCTCTCCGGTCACAGCCAAGGGCAATCGGGCTTCCCCTCGAATGCAGGGGCGAAGGTCGTGCTTTTTCCGCGCGGCGGCGGGGGGAAGCGGGGGTGGCCTCTCTGAATCGGGGGCGTGGCGCCTCGGGGAGCCTCTCTTTGTTGCCTCTGAGAAGTCCAGGCCTCCTTTGACATCGCCAGGGGCTGCTGGGCTTCCCCTCGCCTCACGTCCAGGGAACTGGACTCGCTTGCCGATGGGGGTTCCTCGGGGACCTTTGGTCTTGCGGCCGGAACTGGCCCCTTGGGGCCTCTTCTCGAACCTCAGGAGAGGCGAGAGTCCCGCTCTGGAGGTGCGAGGGAATGTAGGGATTGCGATGGCATTCAGGAAGGGGATTGGACCCCCCTTTCGAGAGGAGGGGCCGACGGCGACGGGGGGGGGCCCCTCGCGAGCGGCCTCTGGAGACTCAGGGTTCCGCTCGCCTGTGGACACGGGTATCCCAGGGAACCTCTGGGGGCGCCTAGAGGGAGTCCAGCCTCCGTTGCAGCGCCAGAGAGAAGGCAGGACGGCTCTCGCGTCGCTGCAGATCCCCAAGGGCCCCGTCTCGCAAGGAGGGGGGCCCGGGGGGACGCCCTCGCGGTGTTTGTGGCGGGAAGCCCCGCTTTCTTGGCAGGTTGGCCCGGGGATCTCGGGGGACACCTGGAGTCGCCCGCAAGGAGTCAAGCCCCGTTCGGAGCCGGAACAGGTGCCGGGGCATGCTCTCCATGCCCTGCAAGGGAAAAAAGCGCCTCCTCCCTCTATGGGCGTGGCCTCACGGGGGTGTTCTCGACTTGCGGCGGTGCATTCTCGAGTTGCGGCGGGTACCCCGGCCCGTCTCCCCCGTTAGCCCAGCGGGGGTCGCCATGCCTCCTTTCGAGCGGACAGGGGCCCGAGCAGCCTCGGGATTCGCCAGGAGGCGCTGCAGCGCCCTGGGTCCCGCGTCAGGCATGGAGCTAGGACCCTCGGGGGTCCCCGGAGGGGGGGAGGGGGGACAGGTATAACTGGCACCTGTGGGGGTGGCCTCCAGGGAGTCGAGGGGACTCAGCCTTTCTCTCCGGTCACAGCCAAGGGCAATCGGGCTTCCCCTCGAATGCAGGGGCGAAGGTCGTGCTTTTTCCGCGCGGCGCAGGGGGAAGCGGGGGTGGCCTCTCTGAATCGGGGGCGTGGCGCCTCGGGGAGCCTCTCTTGTTGCCTCTGAGAAGTCCAGGCCTCCTTTGACATCGCCAGGGGCTGCTGGGCTTCCCCTCGCCTCACGTCCAGGGAACTGGACTCGCTTGCCGATGGGGGTTCCTCGGGGACCTTTGGTCTTGCGGCCGGAACTGGCCCCTTGGGGCCTCTTCTCGAACCTCAGGAGAGGCGAGAGTCCCGCTCTGGAGGTGCGAGGGAATGTAGGGATTGCGATGGCATTCAGGAAGGGGATTGGACCCCCCTTTCGAGAGGAGGGGCCGACGGCGACGGGGGGCCCCTCGCGAGCGGCCTCTGGAGACTCAGGGTTCCGCTCGCCTGTGGACACGGGTATCCCAGGGAACCTCTGGGGGCGCCTAGAGGGAGTCCAGCCTCCGTTGCAGCGCCAGAGAGAAGGCAGGACGGCTCTCGCGTCGCTGCAGATCCCAAGGGCCCCGTCTCGCAAGGAGGGGGGCCCGGGGGACGCCCTCGCGCGGTGTGGCGGGAAGCCCCGCTTTCTTGGCAGGTTGGCCCGGGGATCTCGGGGGACACCTGGAGTCGCCCGCAAGGAGTCAAGCCCCGTTCGGAGCCGGAACAGGTGCCGGGGCATGCTCTCCATGCCCTGCAAGGGAAAAGCGCCTCCTCCCTCTATGGGCGTGGCCTCACGGGGGTGTTCTCGACTTGCGGCGGTGCATTCTCGAGTTGCGGCGGGTACCCCGGGCCCGTCTCCCCCGTTAGCCCAGCGGGGTCGCCATGCCTCCTTTCGAGCGGACAGGGGCCCGAGCAGCCTCGGGATTCGCCAGGAGGCGCTGCAGCGCCCTGGGTCCGCGTCAGGCATGGAGCTAGGACCCTCGGGGGTCCCCGGAGAGGGGGGAGGGGACAGGTATAACTGGCACCTGTGGGGTGGCCTCCAGGGGAGTCGAGGGGACTCAGCCTTTCTCTCCGGTCACAGCCAAGGGCAATCGGGCTTCCCCTCGAATGCAGGGGCGAAGGTCGTGCTTTTCCGCGCGGCGCAGGGGGAAGCGGGGGTGGCCTCTCTGAATCGGGGGCGTGGCGCCTCGGGGAGCCTCTCTTGTTGCCTCTGAGAAGTCCAGGCCTCCTTTGACATCGCCAGGGGCTGCTGGGCTTCCCCTCGCCTCACGTCCAGGGAACTGGACTCGCTTGCCGATGGGGGTTCCTCGGGGACCTTTGGTCTTGCGGCCGGAACTGGCCCCTTGGGGCCTCTTCTCGAACCTCAGGAGAGGCGAGAGTCCGCTCTGGAGGGTGCGAGGGAATGTAGGGATTGCGATGGCATTCAGGAAGGGGATTGGACACCCCTTTCG
>JAGTYA010001536.1:0-10465 GCA_024291935.2 Okapia johnstoni
GCCTCTTTCACTGACATTCCAGGTATCACTTCCCAGCCCCTTGTGATTTTCAGCCAGATGCAGCCTTGCAGGGTCTCTTCCTTAGAGTCAAAAAAGGTAGCCCAAGGGACTGCTTATTCAGTCTTCCTGGTGCAAGAGGTGTTTGGCTGTGAAGACGCCAGAACAATGGCTCTGCTCCCAGGGCCTCAGTTTCCCAGTCAGAACAGACCTAGTCTCCAGAGCTCTCTGCTACAGAGCAGACATGGGGAAAAAGCGCTGTGGAGGGTGCCTTCACGTTCTAGGGCATTGTCGAAGCCTTACCTGGGATTTGGAGCCTAGGCACTGTGGCCTCTTTCACTGACTTTCCAGGTATCACTTCCCAGCCCCTTGTGATTTTCAGCCAGATGCAGCCTTGCAGGGTCTCTTCCTTAGAGTCAAAAAAGGTAGCCCAAGGGACTGCTTATTCAGTCTTCCCTGGTGCAAGAGGTGTTTGGCTGTGAAGACGCCAGAACAATGGCTCTGCTCCCAGGGCCTCAGTTTCCCAGTCAGAACAGACCTAGTCTCCAGAGCTCTCTGCTACAGAGCAGACATGGGGAAAAAGCGCTGTGGAGGGTGCCTTCACGTTCCAGGGCACTGTCGAAGCCTTACCTGGGCTTTGGAGCCTAGGCACTGTGGCCTCTTTCACTGACTTTCCAGGTATCACTTCCCAGCCCCTTGTGATTTTCAGCCAGATGCAGCCTTGCAGGGTCTCTTCCTTAGAGTCAAAAAAGGTAGCCCAAGGGACTGCTTATTCAGTCTTCCCTGGTGCAAGAGGTGTTTGGCTGTGAAGACGCCAGAACAATGGCTCTGCTCCCAGGGCCTCAGTTTCCCAGTCAGAACAGACCTAGTCTCCAGAGCTCTCTGCTACAGAGCAGACATGGGGAAAAAGCGCTGTGGAGGGTGCCTTCACGTTCCAGGGCACTGTCGAAGCCTTACATGGGCTTTGAAGCTTAGGCACTGTGGCCTCTTTCACAGACTTTCTAGGTATCACTTCCCAGTCCCTTGTGATTTTCAGCCAGATGCAGCCTTGCAGGGTCTCTTCCTTAGAGTCAAAAAAGGTAGCCCAAGGGACTGCTTATTCAGTCTTCCCTGGTGCAAGAGGTGTTTGGCTGTGAAGACGCCAGAACAATGGCTCTGCTCCCAGGGCCTCAGTTTCCCAGTCAGAACAGACCTAGTCTCCAGAGCTCTCTGCTACAGAGCAGACATGGGGAAATAGCTCTGAGGAGGGTTCCTTGACGCTCCCTGCCTTGGGGAAGCCCTACCCGGGTGCTGGGGCCTAGGCACTGTGGCCTCTTTCACTGACTTTCCAAGTATCACTTCCAAGCCCCTTGTGATTTTCAGCCAGATGCAGCCTTGCAGGGTCTCTTCCTTAGAGTCAAAAAAGGTAGCCCAAGGGACTGCTTATTCAGTCTTCCCTGGTGCAAGAGGTGTTTGGCTGTGAAGACGCCAGAACAATGGCTCTGCTCCCAGGGCCTCAGTTTCCCAGTCAGAACAGACCTAGTCTCCAGAGCTCTCTGCTACAGAGCAGACATGGGGAAAAAGCGCTGTGGAGGGTGCCTTCTCGTTCCAGGGCACTGTCGAAGCCTTACCTGGGCTTTGGAGCCTAGGCACTGTGGCCTCTTTCACTGACTTTCCAGGTATCACTTCCCAGCCCCTTGTGATTTTCAGCCAGATGCAGCCTTGCAGGGTCTCTTCCTTAGAGTCAAAAAAGGTAGCCCAAGGGACTGCTTATTCAGTCTTCCCTGGTGCAAGAGGTGTTTGGCTGTGAAGACGCCAGAACAATGGCTCTGCTCCCAGGGCCTCAGTTTCCCAGTCAGAACAGACCTAGTCTCCAGAGCTCTCTGCTACAGAGCAGACATGGGGAAAAAGCGCTGTGGAGGGTGCCTTCACGTTCCAGGGCACTGTCGAAGCCTTACCTGGGTTTTGGAGCCTAGGCACTGTGGCCTCTTTCACTGACTTTCCAGGTATCACTTCCCAGCCCCTTGTGATTTTCAGCCAGATGCAGCCTTGCAGGGTCTCTTCCTTAGAGTCAAAAAAGGTAGCCCAAGGGACTGCTTATTCAGTCTTCCCTGGTGCAAGAGGTGTTTGGCTGTGAAGACGCCAGAACCATGGCTCTGCTCCCAGGGCCTCAGTTTCCCAGTCAGAACAGACCTAGTCTCCAGAGCTCTCTGCTACAGAGCAGACATGCGGAAATAGCTCTGAGGAGGGTTCCTTGAGGCTCCCTGCCTTGGGGAAGCCCTACCCGGGTGCTGGGGCCTAGGCATTGTGGCTTCTTTCACTGACTTTCCAGGTATCACTTCCCAGCCCCTTGTGATTTTCAGACAGATGCAGCCTTGCAGGTTCTCTTCCTTAGAGTCAAAAAAGGTAGCCCAAGGGACTGCTTATTCAGTCTTCCCTGGTGCAAGAGGTGTTTGGCTGTGAAGACGCCAGAACAATGGCTCTGCTCCCAGGGCCTCAGTTTCCCAGTCAGAACAGACCTAGTCTCCAGAGCTCTCTGCTACAGAGCAGACATGGGGAAAAATCGCTGTGGAGGGTGTCTTCACGTTCCAGGGCCCTGTCGAAGCCTTACCTGGGCTTTGGAGCCTAGGCACTGTGGCCTCTTTCACTGACTTTCCAGGTATCACTTCCCAGCCCTTGTGAATTTCAGCCAGGTGCAGCCTTGCAGGGTCTCTTACTTAGAGTCAAAAAAGGTAGCCCAAGGGACTGTTTATTCAGTCTTCCCTGGTGCAAGAGGTGTTTGGCTGTGAAGACGCCAGAACAATGGCTCTGCTCCCAGGGCCTCAGTTTCCCAGTCAGAACAGACCTAGTCTCCAGAGCTCTCTGCTACAGAGCAGACATGGGGAAAAAGCGCTGTGGAGGGTGCCTTCACGTTCCAGGGCACTGTCGAAGCCTTACCTGGGCTTTGGAGCCTAGGCACTGTGGCCTCTTTCACTGACTTTCCAGGTATCACTTCCCAGCCCCTTGTGATTTTCAGCCAGATGCAGCCTTGCAGGGTCTCTTCCTTAGAGTCAAAAAAGGTAGCCCAAGGGACTGCTTATTCAGTCTTCCCTGGTGCAAGAGGTGTTTGGCTGTGAAGACGCCAGAACAATGGCTCTGCTCCCAGGGCCTCAGTTTCCCAGTCAGAACAGACCTAGTCTCCAGAGCTCTCTGCTACAGAGCAGACATGGGGAAATAGCTCTGAGGAGGGTTCCTTGAGGCTCCCTGCCTTGGGGAAGCCCTAGACGGGTGCTGGGGCCTAGGCACTGTGGCCTCTTTCACTGACTTTCCAGGTATCACTTCCCAGTCCCTTGTGATTTTCAGCCAGATGCAGCCTTGCAGGGTCTCTTCCTTAGAGTCAAAAAAGGTAGCCCAAGGGACTGCTTATTCAGTCTTCCCTGGTGCAAGAGGTGTTTGGCTGTGAAGACGCCAGAACAATGGCTCTGCTCCCAGGGCCTCAGTTTCCCAGTCAGAACAGACCTAGTCTCCAGAGCTCTCTGCTACAGAGCAGACATGGGGAAATAGCTCTGAGGAGGGTTCCTTGACGTTCCTGGCTTGGGGAAGCCCTTACCTGGGTGGTGGGGCCTAGGCACTGTGGCCTCTTTCACTGACTTTCCAGGTATCACTTTCCAGCCCCTTGTGATTTTCAGCCAAATGCAGCCTTGCAGGGTCTCTTCCTTAGAGTCAAAAAAGGTAGCCCAAGGGAGTGCTTATTCAAGCTTCCCTGGTGCAAGAGGTGTTTGGCTGTTAAGAAGCCAGAACAATGGGTCTGATCCCAGGGCCTCAGTTTCCCAGTCAGAACAGACCTAGTCTCCAGAGCTCTCTGCTACAGAGCACACATGGGGAAATAGCTCTGAGGAGTGTTCCTTGAGGTTCCCTGGCTTGGGGAAGCCCTACCCGGGGCGGTGGGCCTAGGCACTGTGATCTCTTCCACTGACTTTCCAGGTAGCACTTCCCAGCCCCTTGTGATTTTCAGCAAAAAGGCAGCCTGGCAGTGTCTCTTCGTTAGAGTCAAAAAAAGTAGCCCAAGGGAGTGCTTATTCAAGCTTCCCTGGTGCAAGAGGTGTTTGTCTGTTAAGAAGGCACAACAATGGGTCTGCTCCCAGGGTCTCAGTTTCCCAGTCAGAAACAGACCTAGTAGTCTCCAGAGCTTTCTGCTACAGAGCACACATGGGGCAATAGCTCTGAGGAGTGTTACTTGATGTTCCCTGGCTTGGGGAAGCCTTACCCGGGCGGTGGGGCCTAGGCACTGTGGCCTCTTCCACTGACTTTCCAGGTAGCACTTCCCAGCCCCTTGTGATTTTCAGCCAAAGGCAGCCTGGCAGGGTCTCTTCCTTAGAGTCATAAAAGGTAGCCCAAGGGAGTGCTTATCCAATCTTCCCTGGCGAAACAGGTGTTTGCTGTTATGAAGGGACAACAATGGGTTTGCCTCCCAGGCCTCAGTTTCCTAGTCAGACCAGGCCTAGTATCCAGAGCTCTCTGCTACCAGAGCACACATGGGGCATTAGCTCTGAGGAGGGTGCCTTGACGTTCACGGGCTTGGGGAAGCCCTACCCGGGCGGTGGGGCCTAGGCACTGTGGTTTTTCCACTGAATTTTCAGGTAACACTTTCCCAGCTACTTGTGATTTTCAGCCCAAAAGCAGCCTGGCAGGGTCTCTTCCTTAGAGTCATAAAAGGTAGCCCAAGGGAGTGTTTATTCAAGCTTCCCTGGTGGAAGAAGTGTTTGTCTGTTAAGAAGCCACAGCAATGGGTCTGCTTCCAGGGCCTCAGTTTCCCAGTCACAACAGCCTTAGTAATATCCAGTGCTCTCTGCTACAGAGCACACACGGGGCAATAGCTCTGAGGAGTGTTCCTTGATGTTCCCTGGCTTGGGGAAGCCCTACCCGGGCGATGGGGCCTAGGCACTGTGGCCTCTTCCACTGACTTTCCAGGTAGCACTTTCCAGCACCTTGTGATTTGCAACCAAAGGCAACCTGGCACGGTCTCTTACTTAGAGTTCATAAAAGGTAGCCCAAGGGAGTACTTATTCAGGCTTCCCTGGTACAAGAGGTGTTTTGTCTGTTAAGAAGCCACAAGAATGGTTCTGCTCCCAGGGCTTGAGTTTCCCCGTCAGAACAGACCTAGTCTCCAGAGCTCTCTGCTACCGAGCACATATGGGGCAATAGCTCTGAGGAGTGTTCCTTGAGGTTCCACGGCTTGGGGAAGCCCAATCCCGGCGGTGGGGCCTAGGCACTGTGGCCATTTACACTGACTTTCAACGTAACACTTTCCAACCCCTTGTGATTTTCAGCCAAAGGCAGCCTGGCAGGGTCTCTTCGTTAGAGTCATAAAAGGTAGCCCAAGGGAGTGCTTATTTAGGATTCCCTGGTGCAAGAGGTGTTTGTCTGTTAAGAAGCCACAACAATGGGTCTGCTCCCAGGGCCTCAGTTTCCCAGTCAGAACAGACCTAGTCTCCAGAGCTCACTGTTACAGAGCAAACATGGTGCAATAGCTCTGAGGAGTGTTCCTTGAGGTTCCCTGGTTTGGGGAAGCCCTGCCCGGACAGTGGGGGGCCTAGGCACTGTGGCCTCTTCCACTGACTTTCCAGGTAGCACTTTCCAGCCCCTTGTGATTTTCAGCCAAATGCAGGCTTCCTTGCAGGGTCTCTTCCTTAGAGTCATAAAATGGGTTAGTCCCAAGGGCCTGCTATTCAAGCCTTTCCACCTGCTCCTGTTCCAGGAGCTCACAAGGGGACAGACCTAGTGTTACCTTGACCTGGCTTGGTGAAGCCCTACGCGGGCGGTGGGATAGGCACTGTGGCAGCCTTTCATGAATTTCCAGGTCTCTTCCTTCCAGCCCCTTGTGAAAAAAGGTAGCAGCCTGGCAGGGTCTCTTGCTTAGAGTCAAAAATGGTTACCCTGGAGTGCCAAGTCTTCCATGGTAAAAATGTGTTTGACTGTGAAGACGCCAGACAACAATGGCTCTCTGCTCCCATGGGCCTCAGTTTTCCCATGTCAGACACAGACCTCAGTTGTCCTCCAGAGCTCTCTGCTACCAGAGCACACATGGGGAAAAAAGCTCTGTGGAGGTGGGTTGCCTTGAGGTTTCTCCTGGATTGGGGACTGCCCTCTACCAGGGTGCTGGGCTAGGGAGCCTAGGCACTGTGGCCTCTTTGTAGGGCACTGACTTTCCAGGTAGCACTTCCCCAGCCTACCTTGTGATTTTCAGCCAGAATGCAGCCTTGCAGGACTCTTACCTTAGAGTCAAAAAAGTTCCCTATAGCCCAAGGGACTGCTTATTCTGTCTTCCCTGTGTGCAAGAGGTGTTTTGGCTGTGAAGACGCCCAGAACAATGGCTCTGCTCCCAGGGGCCTCAGTTTCCCAGTCCAGAACAGACCTAGTTCTCCAGAGCTCCTCTGCTACAGAGCAGGACATGGGGAAAAAGCGTCTGTGGAGGGTGCCCCTTCAACGCGGCTCCCAGGCACTTGAGGGGAAGCCCTACCTTGAGGTTCTTTGGAGCCTAGGCACTCGTGGCCTAGGCTCTTTCACTGACTTTCCAGGTATCACTTTCCCAGCCCCTTGTGATTTTTCAGCCAGATGCAGCCTTGCAGGGTCTCTTCCTTAGAGTCAAAAAAGGTAGCCCAAGGGACTGCTTATTCAGTCTTCCTGGTGCTAGAGGTGTTTGGCTGTGATAAGACGCCAGAACAAATGGACTCTGCTCCAGGGCCTCACAGTTTCCCTAGTCAGAACAGACCTAGTTCGCTCCAGAGCTGTCTGCTACAGAGCTCAGACATGAGGGAAAAAAGCACTGTGGAGGGTGCCTTCACGTTTCCAGGGCACTGTCGCGAAGCCAAAAATACTGGGCTTAAAGGAGCTAGGCATGGCATGTGGCCTCTTTCACTGACTTTCAGGTATACAACTTCTCAGCTCCTTGTGATTTTCAGCCAGAAGGCAGCCTTGCAGGGATCTCTTCCTTAGACGTCATAAACTCAGTCTAGCCCCAATGGGATGGAATGCTTATTCAGTCTTCCCTGGTGCTATCGTGAGGTGTTTGGCTGTGAAGACGCAGTTACAATGGATCTCTGAACTCCCAAGGGCCTCAGTTTCCCAGTCAGAACGAAGTCTAGTCGTCCTCAGAGCTCTCTGCTACAGAGCAGAGCAAGAGAGAGGCTAAAGAGTACAAGCTCTGGAGAATGGTGCCTTTGACGTTCCAGGGCTCGCGCATGGGCGAAGCCTCTACACCGGCTGTCGGCGAGGCCTAGGCAGTGTGGCTCTTTCACTGACTTTCACAGGTAGCACTTTCCAGCCCCTTGTAATTTTCAGCCAGATGCAGCCTTGCAGGGTCTACTTCCTCTAGAGTCAAAAAAAAGGTAGCGCTCCAAGGGATTTGCTCTATTTCAGCTCTTCCTGGTGCAAGAGGTGTTTGGCTGTTAAGACGCCAAGTCGAAACCCAATGGCTCTGCTCCATCTAGGTCCAGGGCCTCAGTTTACCCAGTGCAGAAAGACTCAGACTAGTCTCCAGAGGCTCTCTGCTACAGAGCAGACATGCGTTTGAAATAGCTCTGCTAATCTGGGACGTAGACTTGAGGCTCCTGGCCTTGGAGGGGAAGCCCTACCGGTTTGCTGAGGGCCTAGGCGCTGTGGCCTCTTTCACTGACATTTCCAGGTATCACACTTCCCAGCAACACGATGCAACCACATTGAACTCGAGGCTGTGTCTTCGCAGTAGAGACAAATAAATAGGATAGTCCCTCCAAGTGAATAGACATTGTACTTATTCCAGCCTTTCTTTCTTCCCTGTATTGCGCGTTTATGTAAGAGGGTAGTTCCGCGGCGCTGTGAAAGACGGAGGCAAATTGGTTTGGTACCGGGTTCAGGCCAGACACAATGGCGTGGTATACATAAAGCTATTTTTCGAGAGGGGTTGGGGAGGGGGGTGTGCGACAATGGGCGGGGCGGCGGGGGATATGAGTGGGGGTGGGGGGGTTGGGTGCTGGTGGTCGTGGGGCGGGGGTGTGGTGTGGGGGGGTGGGATTGGCTTCTAGTGTTGTATGGGTGGATGTGGGGAGTAGTACAGTGGGGGATGGGGGCGGCGCGGGGAGGGTGGGGGTGTGGGCGTTCCGGGGGACTGTGTGTGCGCTCAGTGCATCGATTCTGATTGCTAGTGGGCATGCTCGGGTCACAGATATAGCTGCACTCTGCCGGTGTACCTATAGAACAGACCTAGTCTCCAGAGCTCTCTGCTACAGAGCAGACATGGGGAAAAAGCGCTGTGGAGGGTGCCTTCACGTTCCCAGGGCACTGTCGAAGCCTTACCTGGGCTTTGGAGCCTAGGCACTGTGGCCTCTTTCACTGACTTTCCAGGTATCACTTCCCAGCCCCTTGTGATTTTCAGCCAGATGCAGCCTTGCAGGGTCTCTTCCTTAGAGTCAAAAAAGGTAGCCCAAGGGACTGCTTATTCAGTCTTCCCTGGTGCAAGAGGTGTTTGGCTGTGAAGACGCCAGAACAATGGCTCTGCTCCCAGGGCCTCAGTTTCCCAGTCAGAACAGACCTAGTCTCCAGAGCTCTCTGCTACAGAGCAGACATGGGGAAAAAAGCTCTGAGGAGGGTGCCTTCACGTTCCAGGGCACTGTCGAAGCCTTACCTGGGCTTTGGAGCCTAGGCACTGTGGCCTCTTTCACTGACTTTCCAGGTATCACTTCCCAGCCCCTTGTGATTTTCAGCCAGATGCAGCCTTGCAGGGTCTCTTCCTTAGAGTCAAAAAAGGTAGCCCAAGGGACTGCTTTATTCAGTCTTCCCTGGTGCAAGAGGTGTTTGGCTGTGAAGACGCCAGAACAATGGCTCTGCTCCCAGGGCCTCAGTTTCCCAGTCAGAACAGACCTAGTCTCCAGAGCTCTCTGCTACAGAGCAGACATGGGGAAAAAGCGCTGTGGAGGGTGCCTTCACGTTCCAGGGCACTGTCGAAGCCTTACCTGGGCTTTGGAGCCTAGGCACTGTGGCCTCTTTCACTGACTTTCCAGGTATCACTTCCCAGCCCCTTGTGATTTTCAGCCAGATGCAGCCTTGCAGGGTCTCTTCCTTAGAGTCAAAAAAGGTAGCCCAAGGGACTGCTTATTCAGTCTTCCCTGGTGCAAGAGGTGTTTGGCTGTGAAGACGCCAGAACAATGGCTCTGCTCCCAGGGCCTCAGTTTCCCAGTCAGAACAGACCTAGTCTCCAGAGCTCTCTGCTACAGAGCAGACATGGGGAAATAGCTCTGAGGAGGGTTCCTTGAGGTTCCAGGGCACTTGGGGAAGCCTTACCTGGGCTTTGGAGCCTAGGCACTGTGGCCTCTTTCACTGACTTTCCAGGTATCACTTCCCAGCCCCTTGTGATTTTCAGCCAGATGCAGCCTTGCAGGGTCTCTTCCTTAGAGTCAAAAAAGGTAGCCCAAGGGACTGCTTATTCAGTCTTCCCTGGTGCAAGAGGTGTTTGGCTGTGAAGACGCCAGAACAATGGCTCTGCTCCCAGGGCCTCAGTTTCCCAGTCAGAACAGACCTAGTCTCCAGAGCTCTCTGCTACAGAGCAGACATGGGGAAAAAGCGCTGTGGAGGGTGCCTTCACGTTCCAGGGCACTGTCGAAGCCTTACCTGGGCTTTGGAGCCTAGGCACTGTGGCCTCTTTCACTGACTTTCCAGGTATCACTTCCCCAGCCCCTTGTGATTTTCAGCCAGATGCAGCCTTGCAGGGTCTCTTCCTTAGAGTCAAAAAAGGTAGCCCAAGGGACTGCTTATTCAGTCTTCCCTGGTGCAAGAGGTGTTTGGCTGTGAAGACGCCAGAACAATGGCTCTGCTCCCAGGGCCTCAGTTTCCCAGTCAGAACAGACCTAGTCTCCAGAGCTCTCTGCTACAGAGCAGACATGGGGAAAAAGCGCTGTGGAGGGTGCCTTCACGTTCCAGGGCACTGTCGAAGCCTTACCTGGGCTTTGGAGCCTAGGCACTGTGGCCTCTTTCACTGACTTTCCAGGTATCACTTCCCAGCCCCTTGTGATTTTCAGCCAGATGCAGCCTTGCAGGGTCTCTTCCTTAGAGTCAAAAAAGGTAGCCCAAGGGACTGCTTATTCAGTCTTCCCTGGTGCAAGAGGTGTTTGGCTGTGAAGACGCCAGAACAATGGCTCTGCTCCCAGGGCCTCAGTTTCCCAGTCAGAACAGACCTAGTCTCCAGAGCTCTCTGCTACAGAGCAGACATGGGGAAATAGCTCTGAGGAGGGTGCCTTCAGGCTCCAGGGCACTGGGGAAGCCCTACCCGGGGCTTTGGAGCCTAGGCACTGTGGCCTCTTTCACTGACTTTCCAGGTATCACTTCCCAGCCCCTTGTGATTTTTCAGCCAGATGCAGCCTTGCAGGGTCTCTTCCTTAGAGTCAAAAAAGGTAGCCCAAGGGACTGCTTATTCAGTCTTCCCTGGTGCATGGGGAAAAAGCGCTGTGGGACGGTGCCTTCACGTTCCAGGTCACTG
>JAGTYA010001537.1:0-10462 GCA_024291935.2 Okapia johnstoni
AAAAGGGGGGCAATTCGGGCCTTTTGTTCCCCTCGAATTGCAGGGGGGCGAAAGGTTCGTGCTTTTCCCGCGCGGCGCAGGGGAAGCGGGGGTGGCCTCTCTGAATCGGGGGCGTGGCGCCTCGGGGAGCCTCTCTTGTTGCCTCTGAGAAGTCCAGGCCTTCTTTGACATCGCAAGGGGCTGCTGGCTTCCCCTCGCCTCACGTCCAGGGAACTGGACTCGCTTGCCGATGGGGGTTCCTCGGGACCATTGTCTTGAGGCCGGAACTGGCCCCTTGGGGCCTCTTCTCGAACCTCAGGAGAGGCGAGAGTCCCGCTCTGGAGGTGCGAGGGAATGTAGGATTGCGATGGCATTCAGAAGGGGATTGGACCCCCTTTCGAGAGGAGGGGCCGACGGCGACGGGGGGCCCCTCGCGAGGGGCCTCTGGAGACTCAGGGTTCCGCTCGCCTGTGACACGGGTATCCTCCCAAGGGCCCCGTCCTCGCAAGGAGGTGGGGCCCGGGGGACGCCCTCCGCGTGTGGCGGGAAGCCCCGCTTTCTTGGCAGGTTGGCCCGGGGATCTCGGGGGACACCTGGAGTCGCCCGCAAGGAGTCAAGCCCCCGTTGTCGGAGCCGGAACAGGTGCCGGGGCATGCTCTCCATGCCCTGCAAGGGAAAAGCGCCTCCTCCCTCTATGGGCGTGGGCCTCACGGGGGTGTTCTCGACTTGCGGCGGTGCATTCTCGAGTTGCGGCGGGTACCCCGGCCCGTCTCCCCCGTTAGCCCAGCGGGGTCGCCATGCCTCCTTTCGAGCGGACAGGGGCCCGAGCAGCCTCGGGATTCGCCAGGAGGCGCTGCAGCGCCCTGGGTCCGCGTCAGGCATGGAGCTAGGACCCCTCGGGGTCCCCGAGGGGGGGAGGGGACAGGTATAACTGGGCACCTGTGGGGTGGCCTCCAGGGAGTCGAGGGGACTCAGCCTTTCTCTCCGGTCACAGCCAAGGGCAATCGGGGCTTCCCCTCGAATGCAGGGGCGAAGGTCGTGCTTTTTCCGCGCGGCGCGGGGGGAAGCGGGGGTGGCCTCTCTGAATCGGGGGCGGGGCGCCTCGGGGAGCCTCTCTTGTTGCCCTCTGAGAAGTCCAGGCCTCCTTTGACATCGCCAGGGGCTGCTGGGCTTCCCCTCGCCTCACGTCCAGGGAACTGGACTCGCTTGCCGATGGGGGTTCCTCGGGGACCTTTGGTCTTGCGGCCGGAACTGGCCCCTTGGGGCCTCTTCTCGAACCTCAGGAGAGGCGAGAGTCCCGCTCTGGAGGTGCGAGGGAATGTAGGGATTGCGATGGCATTCAGGAAGGGGATTGGACCCCCCTTTCGAGAGGAGGGGCCGACGGCGACGGGGGGCCCCTCGCGAGCGGCCTCTGGAGACTCAGGGTTCCGCTCGCCTGTGGACACGGGTATCCCAGGGAACCTCTGGGGGCGCCTAGAGGGAGTCCAGCCTCCGTTGCAGCGCCAGAGAGAAGGCAGGACGGGCTCTCGCGTCGCTGCAGATCCCAAGGGCCCCGTCTCGCAAGGAGGGGGGCCCGGGGGACGCCCTCGCGGCGGTGTGGCGGGAAGCCCCGCTTTCTTGGCAGGTTGGCCCGGGGATCTCGGGGGACACCTGGAGTCGCCCGCAAGGAGTCAAGCCCCGTTCGGAGCCGGAACAGGTGCCGGGGCATGCTCTCCATGCCCTGCAAGGGAAAAAGCGCCTCCTCCCTCTATGGGCGTGGCCTCACGGGGGTGTTCTCGACTTGCGGCGGTGCATTCTCGAGTTGCGGCGGGGTACCCCGGCCCGTCTCCCCCGTTAGCCCAGCGGGGTCGCCATGCCTCCTTTCGAGCGGACAGGGCCCCGAGCAGCCTCGGGATTCGCCAGGAGGCGCTGCAGCGCCCTGGGTCCGCGTCAGGCATGGAGCTAGGACCCTCGGGGGTCCCCGGAGGGGGGAGGGGACAGGTATAACTGGCACCTGTGGGGTGGCCTCCAGGGAGTCGAGGGGACTCAGCCTTTCTCTCCGGTCACAGCCAAGGGCAATCGGGCTTCCCCTCGAATGCAGGGGCGAAGGTCGTGCTTTTCCGCGCGCGGCGCAGGGGGAAGCGGGGGTGGCCTCTCTGAATCGGGGGCGTGGCGCCTCGGGGAGCCTCTCTTGTTGCCTCTGAGAAGTCCAGGCCTCCTTTGACATCGCCAGGGGCTGCTGGGCTTCCCCTCGCCTCACGTCCAGGGAACTGGACTCGCTTGCCGATGGGGGTTCCTCGGGGACCTTTGGTCTTGCGGCCGGAACTGGCCCCTTGGGGCCTCTTCTCGAACCTCAGGAGAGGCGAGAGTCCCGCTCTGGAGGTGCGAGGGAATGTAGGGATTGCGATGGCATTCAGGAAGGGGATTGGACCCCCCTTTCGAGAGGAGGGGCCGACGGCGACGGGGGGGCCCCTCGCGAGCGGCCTCTGGAGACTCAGGGTTCCGCTCGCCTGTGGACACGGGTATCCCAGGGAACCTCTGGGGGGCGCCTAGAGGGAGTCCAGCCTCCGTTGCAGCGCCAGAGAGAAGGCAGGACGGCTCTCGCGTCGCTGCAGATCCCAAGGGCCCCGTCTCGCAAGGAGGGGGGCCCGGGGGACGCCCTCGCGGTGTGGCGGGAAAGCCCCGCTTTCTTGGCAGGTTGGCCCGGGGATCTCGGGGGACACCTGGAGTCGCCCGCAAGGAGTCAAGCCCCGTTCGGAGCCGGAACAGGTGCCGGGGCATGCTCTCCATGCCCTGCAAGGGAAAAGCGCCTCCTCCCTCTATGGGCGTGGCCTCACGGGGGTGTTCTCGACTTGCGGCGGTGCATTCTCGAGTTGCGGCGGGTACCCGGCCCGTCTCCCCCGTTAGCCCAGCGGGGTCGCCATGCCTCCTTTCGAGCGGACAGGGGCCCGAGCAGCCTCGGGATTCGCCAGGAGGCGCTGCAGCGCCCTGGGTCCGCGCGTCAGGCATGGAGCTAGGACCCCTCGGGGGTCCCCGGAGGGGGGGAGGGGACAGGTATAACTGGCACCTGTGGGGTGGCCTCCAGGGAGTCGAGGGGACTCAGCCTTTCTCTCCGGTCACAGCCAAGGGCAATCGGGCTTCCCCTCGAATGCAGGGGCGAAGGTCGTGCTTTTCCGCGCGGCGCAGGGGGAAGCGGGGGTGGCCTCTCTGAATCGGGGGCGTGGCGCCTCGGGGAGCCTCTCTTGTTGCCTCTGAGAAGTCCAGGCCTCCTTTGACATCGCCAGGGGCTGCTGGGCTTCCCCTCGCCTCACGTCCAGGGAACTGGACTCGCTTGCCGATGGGGGTTCCTCGGGGACCTTTGGTCTTGCGGCCGGAACTGGCCCCTTGGGGCCTCTTCTCGAAACCTCAGGAGAGGCGAGAGTCCCGCTCTGGAGGTGCGAGGGAATGTAGGGATTGCGATGGCATTCAGGAAGGGGATTGGACCCCCCTTTTCGAGAGGAGGGGCCGACGGCGACGGGGGGCCCCTCGCGAGCGGCCTCTGGAGACTCAGGGTTCCGCTCGCCTGTGGGACACGGGTATCCCAGGGAACCTCTGGGGGCGCCTAGAGGGAGTCCAGCCTCCGTTGCAGCGCCAGAGAGAAGGCAGGACGGCTCTCGCGTCGCTGCAGATCCCAAGGGCCCCGTCTCGCAAGGAGGGGGGCCCGGGGACGCCCTCGCGGTGTGGCGGGAAGCCCCGCTTTCTTGGCAGGTTTGGCCCGGGGATCTCGGGGGACACCTGGAGTCGCCCGCAAGGAGTCAAGCCCCGTTCGGAGCCGGAACAGGTGCCGGGGCATGCTCTCCATGCCCTGCAAGGGAAAAGCGCCTCCTCCCTCTATGGGCGTGGCCTCACGGGGGTGTTCTCGACTTGCGGCGGTGCATTCTCGAGTTGCGGCGGGTACCCCGGCCCGTCTCCCCCGTTAGCCCAGCGGGGTCGCCATGCCTCCTTTCGAGCGGACAGGGGCCCGAGCAGCCTCGGGATTCGCCAGGAGGCGCTGCAGCGCCCTGGGGTCCGCGTCAGGCATGGAGCTAGGACCCTCGGGGGTCCCCGGAGGGGGGGAGGGGACAGGTATAACTGGCACCTGTGGGGTGGCCTCCAGGGAGTCGAGGGGACTCAGCCTTTCTCTCCGGTCACAGCCAAGGGCAATCGGGCTTCCCCTCGAATGCAGGGGCGAAGGTCGTGCTTTTTCCGCGCGGCGCAGGGGGAAGAAGCGGGGGTGGCCTCTCTGAATCGGGGGCGTGGCGCCTCGGGGAGCCTCTCTTGTTGCCTCTGAGAAGTCCAGGCCTCCTTTGACATCGCCAGGGGCTGCTGGGCTTCCCCTCGCCTCACGTCCAGGAACTGGACTCGCTTGCCGATGGGGGTTCCTCGGGGACCTTTGGTCTTGCGGCCGGAACTGGCCCCTTGGGGCCTCTTCTCGAACCTCAGGAGAGGCGAGAGTCCCGCTCTGGAGGTGCGAGGGAATGTAGGGATTGCGATGGCATTCAGGAAGGGGATTGGACCCCCCTTTCGAGAGGAGGGGCCGACGGCGACGGGGGGCCCCTCGCGAGCGGCCTCTGGAGACTCAGGGTTCCGCTCGCCTGTGGACACGGGTATCCCAGGGAACCTCTGGGGGGCGCCTAGAGGGAGTCCAGCCTCCGTTGCAGCGCCAGAGAGAAGGCAGGACGGCTCTCGCGTCGCTGCAGATCCCAAGGGCCCCGTCTCGCAAGGAGGGGGGCCCGGGGGACGCCCTCGCGGTGTGGCGGGAAGCCCCGCTTTCTTGGCAGGTTGGCCCGGGGATCTCGGGGGACACCTGGAGTCGCCCGCAAGGAGTCAAGCCCCGTTCGGAGCCGGAACAGGTGCCGGGGCATGCTCTCCATGCCCTGCAAGGGAAAAAAGCGCCTCCTCCCTCTATGGGCGTGGCCTCACGGGGGTGTTCTCGACTTTGCGGCGGTGCATTCTCGAGTTTGCGGCGGGTACCCCGGCCCGTCTCCCCCGTTAGCCCAGCGGGGTCGCCATGCCTCCTTTCGAGCGGACAGGGGCCCGAGCAGCCTCGGGATTCGCCAGGAGGCGCTGCAGCGCCCTGGGTCCGCGTCAGGCATGGAGCTAGGACCCTCGGGGGTCCCCGGAGGGGGGGAGGGGACAGGTATAACTGGCACCTGTGGGGTGGCCTCCAGGGAGTCGAGGGGACTCAGCCTTTCTCTCCGGTCACAGCCAAGGGCAATCGGGCTTCCCCTCGAATGCAGGGGCGAAGGTCGTGCTTTTCCGCGCGGCGCAGGGGGAAGCGGGGGTGGGCCTCTCTGAATCGGGGGCGTGGCGCCTCGGGGAGCCTCTCTTGTTGCCTCTGAGAAGTCCAGGCCTCCTTTGACATCGCCAGGGGCTGCTGGGCTTCCCCTCGCCTCACGTCCAGGGAACTGGACTCGCTTGCCGATGGGGGTTCCTCGGGGACCTTTGGTCTTGCGGCCGGAACTGGCCCCTTGGGCCTCTTCTCGAACCTCAGGAGAGGCGAGAGTCCCGCTCTGGAGGTGCGAGGGAATGTAGGGATTGCGATGGCATTCAGGAAGGGGATTGGACCCCCCTTTCGAGAGGAGGGGCCGACGGCGACGGGGGGCCCCTCGCGAGCGGCCTCTGGAGACTCAGGGTTCCGCTCGCCTGTGGACACGGGTATCCCAGGGAACCTCTGGGGGCGCCTAGAGGGAGTCCAGCCTCCGTTGCAGCGCCAGAGAGAAGGCAGGACGGCTCTCGCGTCGCTGCAGATCCCAAGGGCCCCGTCTCGCAAGGAGGGGGGCCCGGGGACGCCCCCTCGCGGTGTGGCGGGAAGCCCCGCTTTCTTGGCAGGTTGGCCCGGGGATCTCGGGGGACACCTGGAGTCGCCCGCAAGCAGTCAAGCCCCGTTCGGAGCCGGAACAGGTGCCGGGGCATGCTCTCCATGCCCTGCAAGGGAAAAGCGCCTCCTCCCTCTATGGGCGTGGCCTCACGGGGGTGTTCTCGACTTGCGGCGGTGCATTCTCGAGTTGCGGCGGGTACCCCGGCCCGTCTCCCCCGTTAGCCCAGCGGGGTCGCCATGCCTCCTTTCGAGCGGACAGGGGCCCGAGCAGCCTCGGGATTCGCCAGGAGGCGCTGCAGCGCCCTGGGTCCGCGTCAGGCATGGAGCTAGGACCCTCGGGGGTCCCCGGAGGGGGGGAGGGGACAGGTATAACTGGCACCTGTGGGGTGGCCTCCAGGGAGTCGAGGGGACTCAGCCTTTCTCTCCGGTCACAGCCAAGGGCAATCGGGCTTCCCCTCGAATGCAGGGGCGAAGGTCGTGCTTTTCCGCGCGGCGCAGGGGAAGCGGGGTGGCCTCTCTGAATCGGGGGCGTGGCGCCTCGGGGAGCCTCTCTTGTTGCCTCTGAGAAGTCCAGGCCTCCTTTGACATCGCCAGGGGCTGCTGGCTTCCCCTCGCCTCACGTCCAGGGAACTGGACTCGCTTGCCGATGGGGGTTCCTCGGGGACCTTTGGTCTTGCGGCCGGAACTGGCCCCTTGGGGCCTCTTCTCGAACCTCAGGAGAGGCGAGAGTCCCGCTCTGGAGGTGCGAGGGAATGTAGGGATTGCGATGGCATTCAGGAAGGGGATTGGACCCCCCTTTCGAGAGGAGGGGCCGACGGCGACGGGGGCCCCTCGCGAGCGGCCTCTGGAGACTCAGGGTTCCGCTCGCCTGTGGACACGGGTATCCCAGGGAACCTCTGGGGGCGCCTAGAGGGAGTCCAGCCTCCGTTGCAGCGCCAGAGAGAAGGCAGGACGGCTCTCGCGTCGCTGCAGATCCCAAGGGCCCCGTCTCGCAAGGAGGGGGGCCCGGGGGACGCCCTCGCGGTGTGGCGGGAAGCCCCGCTTTCTTGGCAGGTTGGCCCGGGGATCTCGGGGGACACCTGGAGTCGCCCGCAAGGAGTCAAGCCCCGTTCGGAGCCGGAACAGGTGCCGGGGCATGCTCTCCATGCCCTGCAAGGGAAAAGCGCCTCCTCCCTCTATGGGCGTGGCCTCACGGGGGTGTTCTCGACTTACGGCGGTGCATTCTCGAGTTGCGGCGGGTACCCCGGCCCGTCTCCCCCGTTAGCCCAGCGGGGTCGCCATGCCTCCTTTCGAGCGGACAGGGGCCCGAGCAGCCTCGGGATTCGCCAGGAGGCGCTGCAGCGCCCTGGGTCCGCGTCAGGCATGGAGCTAGGACCCTCGGGGGTCCCCGGAGGGGGGGAGGGGACAGGTATAACTGGCACCTGTGGGGTGGCCTCCAGGGAGTCGAGGGGACTCAGCCTTTCTCTCCGGTCACAGCCAAGGGCAATCGGGCTTCCCCTCGAATGCAGGGGCGAAGGTCGTGCTTTTCCGCGCGGCGCAGGGGAAGCGGGGTGGCCTCTCTGAATCGGGGGCGTGGCGCCTCGGGGAGCCTCTCTTGTTGCCTCTGAGAAGTCCAGGCCTCCTTTGACATCGCCAGGGGCTGCTGGGCTTCCCCTCGCCTCACGTCCAGGGAACTGGACTCGCTTGCCGATGGGGGTTCCTCGGGGACCTTTGGTCTTGCGGCCGGAACTGGCCCCTTGGGGCCTCTTCTCGAACCTCAGGAGAGGCGAGAGTCCCGCTCTGGAGGTGCGAGGGAATGTAGGGATTGCGATGGCATTCAGGAAGGGGATTGGACCCCCCTTTCGAGAGGAGGGGCCGACGGCGACGGGGGCCCCCCCGAGCGAGCGGCCTCTGGAGACTCAGGGTTCCGCTCGCCTGTGGACACGGGTATCCCCCAGGGAACCTCTGGGGGCGCCTAGAGGGAGTCCAGCCTCCGTTGCAGCGCCAGAGAGAAGGCAGGACGGCTCTCGCGTCGCTGCAGATCCCAAGGGCCCCGTCTCGCAAGGAGGGGGGCCCGGGGGACGCCCTCGCGGTGTGGCGGGAAGCCCCGCTTTCTTGGCAGGTTGGCCCGGGGATCTCGGGGGACACCTGGAGTCGCCCGCAAGGAGTCAAGCCCCGTTCGGAGCCCGGAACAGGTGCCGGGGCATGCTCTCCATGCCCTGCAAGGAAAAGCGCCTCCTCCCTCTATGGGCGTGGCCTCACGGGGGTGTTCTCGACTTGCGGCGGTGCATTCTCGAGTTGCGGCGGGTACCCCCGGCCCGTCTCCCCCGTTAGCCCAGCGGGGGGTCGCCATGCCTCCTTTCGAGCGGACAGGGGCCCGAGCAGCCTCGGGATTCGCCAGGAGGCGCTGCAGCGCCCTGGGTCCGCGTCAGGCATGGAGCTAGGACCCTCGGGGGTCCCCGGAGGGGGGGGGGACAGGTATAACTGGCACCTGTGGGGTGGCCTCCAGGGAGTCGAGGGGACTCAGCCTTTCTCTCCGGTCACAGCCAAGGGCAATCGGGCTTCCCCTCGAATGCAGGGGCGAAGGTCGTGCTTTTCCGCGCGGCGCAGGGGGAAGCGGGGGTGGCCTCTCTGAATCGGGGGCGTGGCGCCTCGGGGAGCCTCTCTTGTTGCCTCTGAGAAGTCCAGGCCTCCTTTGACATCGCCAGGGGCTGCTGGGCTTCCCCTCGCCTCACGTCCAGGGAACTGGACTCGCTTGCCGATGGGGGTTCCTCGGGGACCTTTGGTCTTGCGGCCGGAACTGGCCCCTTGGGGCCCTCTTCTCGAACCTCAGGAGAGGCGAGAGTCCCGCTCTGGAGGTGCGAGGGAATGTAGGGATTGCGATGGCATTCAGGAAGGGGATTGGACCCCCCTTTCGAGAGGAGGGGCCGACGGCGACGGGGGGCCCCCTCGCGAGCGGCCTCTGGAGACTCAGGGTTCCGCTCGCCTGTGGACACGGGTATCCCAGGGAACCTCTGGGGGCGCCTAGAGGGAGTCCAGCCTCCGTTGCAGCGCCAGAGAGAAGGCAGGACGGCTCTCGCGTCGCTGCAGATCCCAAGGGCCCCGTCTCGCAGGAGGGGGGGCCCGGGGGACGCCCTCGCGGTGTGGCGGGAAGCCCCGCTTTCTTGGCAGGTTGGCCCGGGGATCTCGGGGGACACCTGGAGTCGCCCGCAAGGAGTCAAGCCCCGTTCGGAGCCGGAACACAGGTGCCGGGGCATGCTCTCCATGCCCTGCAAGGAAAAAAGCGCCTCCTCCCTCTATGGGCGTGGCCTCACGGGGGTGTTCTCGACTTACGGCGGTGCATTCTCGAGTTGCGGCGGGTACCCCGGCCCGTCTCCCCCGTTAGCCCAGCGGGGTCGCCATGCCTCCTTTCGAGCGGACAGGGGCCCGAGCAGCCTCGGGATTCGCCAGGAGGCGCTGCAGCGCCCTGGGTCCGCGTCAGGCATGGAGCTAGGACCCTCGGGGGTCCCCGGAGGGGGGGAGGGGACAGGTATAACTGGCACCTGTGGGGTGGCCTCCAGGGAGTCGAGGGGACTCAGCCTTTCTCTCTCCGGTCACAGCCAAGGGCAATCGGGCTTCCCCTCGAATGCAGGGGCGAAGGTCGTGCTTTTCCGCGCGGCGCAGGGGGAAGCGGGGGTGGCCTCTCTGAATCGGGGGCGTGGCGCCTCGGGGAGCCTCTCTTGTTGCCTCTGAGAAGTCCAGGCCTCCTTTGACATCGCCAGGGGCTGCTGGGCTTCCCCTCGCCTCACGTCCAGGGAACTGGACTCGCTTGCCGATGGGGGTTCCTCGGGGACCTTTGGTCTTGCGGCCGGAACTGGCCCCTTGGGGCCTCTTCTCGAACCTCAGGAGAGGCGAGAGTCCCGCTCTGGAGGTGCGAGGGAATGTAGGGATTGCGATGGCATTCAGGAAGGGGATTGGACCCCCCTTTCGAGAGGAGGGGCCGACGGCGACGGGGGGCCCCTCGCGAGCGGCCTCTGGAGACTCAGGGTTCCGCTCGCCTGTGGACACGGGTATCCCAGGGAACCTCTGGGGGCGCCTAGAGGGAGTCCAGCCTCCGTTGCAGCGCCAGAGAGAAGGCAGGACGGCTCTCGCGTCGCTGCAGATCCCAAGGGCCCCGTCTCGCAAGGAGGGGGGCCCGGGGGACGCCCTCGCGGTGTGGCGGGAAGCCCCGCTTTCTTGGCAGGTTGGCCCGGGGATCTCGGGGGACACCTGGAGTCGCCCGCAAGGAGTCAAGCCCCGTTCGGAGCCGGAACAGGTGCCGGGGGCATGCTCTCCATGCCCTGCAAGGGAAAAGCGCCTCCTCCCTCTATGGGCGTGGCCTCACGGGGGTGTTCTCGACTTGCGGCGGTGCATTCTCGAGTTGCGGCGGGTACCCCGGCCCGTCTCCCCCGTTAGCCCAGCGGGGTCGCCATGCCTCCTTTCGAGCGGACAGGGGCCCGAGCAGCCTCGGGATTCGCCAGGAGGCGCTGCAGCGCCCTGGGTCCGCGTCAGGCATGGAGCTAGGACCCTCGGGGGTCCCCGGAGGGGGGGAGGGGACAGGTATAACTGGCACCTGTGGGGTGGCCTCCAGTTGCGGCGGGAACTGGCCCTTGGGGCCACTTCTCGAACCTCAGGAGGGATCCTCTCTTGTTGCCTCTGAGAAGTCCA
>JAGTYA010001538.1:0-10448 GCA_024291935.2 Okapia johnstoni
CACCTCCAGAGCGGGACTCTCGCCTTCTCCTGAGGTTCGAGAAGAAGGTGGCCCCAAGGGGCCAGTTTCCTGGGCCGCAAGACCAAAGGTCCCCGAGGAACCCCCATCGGGCTCCAAGCGAGTCCCAGTTCCCTGGACGTGAGGCGAGGGGAAGCCCAGCAGCCCCCTGGCGATGTCAAAGGGAGGCCTGGACTTCTCAGAGGACAACAAGGAGAGGCTATCCCCGAGGCGCCACGCTCCCCCGATTCAGAGAGGCCACCCCCGCTTCCCCCTGCGTCCCGCGCGGAAAAAGCACGACCTTCGCCCTGCATTCGAGGGGAAGCCCCGATTGCCCTTGGGCTGTGACCGGAGAGAAAGGCTGAGTCCCCTCGACTCCCTGGAGGCCACCCCACAGGTTGTCCAGTTATATCCTCCCGCAGTTCCCCTCCCCCCCTCCGGGGACACCCCGAGGGTCCTAGCTCCATGCTGACGCGGGACCCAGGGTCGGCTGACAGCGCCTCCCCCTGGCGAATCCCGAGGCTGCTCGGGGCCACCTGTCCGCTCGAAAGGAGGCATGGCGACCACCCGCTGGGCTAAAAACGGGGGAGACGGGCCGTGGGTACCCCGCCGCAACCATCGAGAATGCACCGCCGCAAGTACCGAGAACACGCGCCCGTGAGGCCACGTCCCTACATAGAGGGAGGAGGCGATGCGCTTTTCCCTTGCAGGGGCATGGAGAGCATGCCCCGGCACCTGTCCCGGCTCCGAACGGGGCTTTGACTCCTGCCTTCCCCACCCGGGCGACTCCAGGTGTCCCCCGAGATCCCCGGGCCAACCTGCCCAAGAAAGCCGCGGGACTTCCCGCCACAATAACCGCCGAAGGGGCCTCCCCCGGAGCACCCCCTCATTGCGAGATCGGGGCCCTTGGGATCTGCAGGGCATCGCGGAGCCGATCTTCCAGGCCTTCTACTGGAGGCTGCCACCCCGGCTGGACTCCTCTCGAGGCGAGACGTTCCCGCTGGGATACCCAGGTGTACCACAGGGCGAGCGGAACCCTGAGTCTCCAGAGGCCGCTCGCAGAGGGGCCCCTCCTCGCCCGTCGGATCCCTTCTCAGAACGGGGAGCCAATGCCCCTGCCTGAATGCCATCTCATGGGAGTGCAGTTCCCTTCTGCACCTTCGCGAGCGGGACTCTCGCCCTCTGAGGTTCGAGAAGGGCCCCAAGGGGCCCAGTTTTCCGGCCACGGAAGTGCAAAACTGGAGTTGGTGCCCCGAGGAAGCCCCCTGGGGCAAAAGCGAGGTCCCAGTTCCCTGGACGTGAGCGAGGGGAAGCCGAGCAGAGGCGATGTCAAATGGAGGCCTGGGACTTCTCAGAGGCCACAAGAGAGGCCTAGCACGGAGCCGAGGCTCTCTTACGCCCCCGTTGGCCACACCCCAGCTTAGGCTGCCAGCCCGCACCGGGAAAAGCACGACCTTTGCGCCGCTGCCGGTCCGTTGGGGAAAGCCCGATTGGCCCTTGGACTGTGACAGGAGAGAAAGGACTGAGTCCCCGGACCGTCCTGAATCTGTTTTTCCACAGGCCGCTGGAGGCAGGTGGTCTGGCAGTCCCCGCGGTAGTGGGGTAAGTGTGGTCATTGGTACCCGTCTAGTGTCTCTAGCACGTCCATAGCCTCCGGCGGGGACTCTCGCCTCCTTCTCCTTGTGGGTCGATGGAGAGGCTTCCCTAGGGCGGAGGGCCATGCCTGACGCTTAGGGCCCATTAGAGAGCTTCCGAAATGTGAGCGTTTACTGGTTCAGAGCGGGGAGACGGGAGCGTTCTTGGGTTCTTGGGGGAGGGTGGTTGGGGGGAACTCGAGGGGGGGGGTCCACCGTCCGCTCTGAGGAGAACCCCCCCGTTATGGTGAGGTTTGAGCGAGTGGGGATTGTCAGTCTGGCAAGGGGTGGGGGGGGCATGGCCCCAGGCCGGGGTAACCGCGTCTTTGGCGACGTGGGACCTTTGAACTCCTTGAAGTCGTTTTGCGGGTGTTCCGCTCTCGCACTCGGCATCCCTCGAAAGTTTCCTGATGGCCTTCCTTGAGGAGGCCCAGGAAAGCGGTAGAGGTGAGGGACCTAGCTCCCAATATCGGGGAGGCCAGTCCGAGGTGGGGAGTCCCCGGGACGATGTGGAAGGAAGGCCCTTGGGAGGCTTGCAGCTGTGTCGAGGCCTTCCTGTGACTTCTGCAAGATGGGCAGCAAGTGACTCGGACTCCCCGTAGCAGGCAACGGTAGGGGGGCGACTTCTCAGAGAATGTCGGGGCCAACCCCCGCCACTCAGGTATGAGCGTATGCCGTGCGAAGAAAAAGCACGGGGGGCCAGTTCGCCCCTGCATTCCAGGGGAAGCCCGATTGGCCCTTGGCTGTGACCGGAGTGAGAAGAAAGGGTCCTGAGTCCCCCGACTCCCTGATTAGGCCTAACCCACCACAGGTGTCCAGTCGTCATACCTGTTATCCCCTACCCCACCCTCCGGGGACCCCCGAGGGTCCTAGCACTCCATTGTGACGCAGGTGACCCAGGGCGCTGCAGCGCCTACTTGGCGAAATCGCGGAGAGGGCTGTGAACACTCGCGCTCTGATAGGATAGGCATTGGCGACCCCGAATGGGTTATAGAGGGGAGTACGTGGGCAGAGTCTTGGGTACCCCCCCTTCCCGCCGCCAAGTCGAGGAAATTGCATCCGACGGCGAGTCGAAGAAACACCCCCGTGAGTGTCACCCAATAGCTAGGGAGGACGAGCTTTTACCTTGCAGGGCATGATTGGTGAGCATGTGGAGAGGTGTGCCCCCTTGGCATCTCCCCTGGCGGTGTCAACAGAATGGGCGGAGTTCCTGGCTGGGGCGTACTCATCAGGTGGTCACCAAATCCACGGGTGGCCTCAACCTGCCAAAGAAATAATCGGGGCTTCCCGCGCTGAACACTGCTTGCTGATGGGCAGCCCATCCGGGATCCCCCACTCCTTGCGAGACGAGGGGCCCTTCGGGTTATCGCCGTGCATGCCGATCTCGAGAGCCGTTTCCTGACGCCTTTCTCTCTGGCGACCCCCTAACAGGATGTCTGAACTCCGACTAGGCGTACTCCCAGAGGTTCCCTGGCTATACACATGTTGTCCACAGGGCTGAAGCCACCCTGATGTCTCCAGAGGCCGCTCAGAGAGGGGACCCCACCAGACTCGTCCGGCCCCTCCTCTCGAAAGACAGGGGTCTCCAAAATCTCCCTTCCGAGCTGGAATGTTCGCCTGATCCCTAGACATTAATCGCAACCTCCAGGTGGACTGAGTTTCGGCTCCCACAGGAGGTTCTGAGAACCGCAGAACCTCAAACACCCGCCCCTCCCACCCCCCCCCCCCACCCCGCCTCGGCCCCCTCCACCCCCCCCCCCCCCCCCCCAAGAAGGACCCACCCACCCTCGGCAAGTCGTAGTTCCAGATCCCTGGACGTGAGGCGAGGGGAAGGGCCAGCAGCCCCTGGCGATGTCCAAAGGAGGCCTCGGACTTTCTCAGAGGGCAACAACAAGAGGCTCCCCGAGGGGCCACGCCACCGATTCCAGAAAGTGAGGCCACCCCCGCTTCCCCTCCTGCGCCGCGCGGAAAAGCCAACCCCCCCCCCCCCCCCCCCCACGGCACCTTCGACCCCTGCATTTCGAGGGGAAGCCCGATTGCCCCTTGGCTGTGACCGAAAGAGAAAGGCTGTAGTCCCCCTCGAACTCCCTGGAGGCCACCCACACAGTGTGCCAGTTCTAAGTATACCTGTCCCCTCCCCCCCCCGGGGGACCCCCGAGTGGGTCCCCTAGCTCCATGCCTTCGGGACGTGGTGATCCCAGGGCGCTGCAGCGCCTCCTGGCGAATCCCGAGTGCTGCTCGGGCCCCTGTCCGCTCGAAAGGAGGATGAATGGCGACCCTCCGCTGGGCTAAACGGGGGAGACGGGCACGGGGTACCCGCCGCAACTCGAGAAATGCACCCGACCGCCGCAAGTCGAGAACACCCCGCGTGATGGCCACGCCCATAGAGGGAGGATGGCGGCTTTTACCCTTGCAGGGTTCTCATGGAGAGCATTGCCCCGGCACCCGATGTTCCGGAGCGTTACCCGAACGGGGCTTGACTCCTTGCGGGCGACTCCAGGTGTCCCACCGAGATTCCCCGGGCCAACCTCTGCCAAGAAAGCGGGCTTTTTCCCGCCACACAACACAGGCGATGGGCGTAGTCCCCCCGGGCCCCCCCTCCTTGCGAGACGGGGCCCTTGGGATCTGCAGCGACGCGAGAGCACCGTCCTGCCTTCTCTCTGGCGCGCGTCAAAAAGAAAAAATGCAACGGAGGCTGGACCTCACCCTCTAGGCGCCCCCAGAGGTTCCCTGGGATTACCCGTGTTCCACAGGCGAGCGTTGAACCCTGATGGTCTCTCCAGAGGCCGCTCGCTCGAGGGGCCCCCCGTCGCCGTCGCCGTCGGGGGACCTCCTCTGAAAGGGGGGTCCAATCCCCTTCCTGAATGGCCATAGTTCGCAATATCCCTACATTCCCTCGACACCTCCAGAGCGGGAACTTCTCGCCTCTCCTGAGGTTCGAGAAGAGGCCCCAAGGGGCCAGTTCCCGGCCGCAAGACCAAAGGTCCCCGAGGAACCCCCATCGGCAAGCGAGTCCAGTTCCCTGGACGTGAGGCGGAGGGGGAAGCCCAGCAGCCCCCTGGCGATGTCAAAGGAGGGCCTGGACTTCTCAGAGGCAACAAGAGAAGAGACTCCCCGAGGCTCCACGCCCCCCGATTAGATCAGAGAGGCCACCTAGCACAGTGATAGTCAGAAAGCCTGTTACCTACCACTATCCCCCTGCGCCGCGCATGCGGAAAAGCACACGACCTTCGCCCCTGCATTCGAGGGGAATTGCTCCGAGTTATGCCCTTGGCTGTGACCGGAGTGGTGAGAAAGGCTGTGAGTCCCCTCGACTTTCTCCCTGGAGGCCACCCCACAGGTGCCAGTGGTATTATAACCTGTCCCCCAACTCCCCCTCGTTTCCGGGGGGGGTACCCGACGAGGGTCACTAGCTCCATCCCGATGCCCTGACGACTAGCTTGGACCTTCCAGGTACCCGAGGTCTCCTGTCAGCAGCGCCTCAAGGGGCTGCGAATCCCTATTGCGGAATGCCATGTCTGGGCCTAACTGATTGTTTAATTTCGAAAGGCCGAGGCGACAGAGCCTAGGGCGACGACCCCGCTGGGGCTAACGGGGGAGACGGTCGGCCGGTGTGGTGTTACCCGCCGCATAGCTCGAGAATGCACCGCCAGCAAGTCGAGAACACCCCCGTGAAGGGCCCACGCCCATAGAGGGAGGGAGGCGCTTTTCCCTTGCAGAGTGCATGGAGAAGCTCTATGCCCCGGCACCTGTTCCGGCGCCGAACGGGGCTTGACTCCTTGCCTGCAACGGAGGCTGGACTCCCTCTAGGCGCCCCCAGAGGTTCCCTGGGATACCCGTGTCCACAGGCGAGCGGAACCCTGAGTCTCCAGAGGCCGCTCGCGAGGGGCCCCCCGTCGCCGTCGGCCCTCCTCTCGAAAGGGGGGTCCAATCCCCTTCCTGAATGCCATCGCAATCCCTACATTCCCTCGCACCTCCAGAGCGGGACTCTCGCCTCTCCTGAGGTTCGAGAAGAGGCCCCAAGGGGCCAGTTCCGGCCGCAAGACCAAAGGTCCCCGAGGAACCCCCATCGGCAAGCGAGTCCAGTTCCCTGGACGTGAGGCGAGGGGAAGCCCAGCAGCCCCTGGCGATGTCAAAGGAGGCCTGGACTTCTCAGAGGCAACAAGAGAGGCTCCCCGAGGCGCCACGCCCCCGATTCAGAGAGGCCACCCCCGCTTCCCCCTGCGCCGCGCGGAAAAGCACGACCTTCGCCCCTGCATTCGAGGGGAAGCCCGATTGCCCTTGGCTGTGACCGGAGAGAAAGGCTGAGTCCCCTCGACTCCCTGGAGGCCACCCCACAGGTGCCAGTTATACCTGTCCCCTCCCCCCCTCCGGGGACCCCCGAGGGTCCTAGCTCCATGCCTGACGCGGACCCAGGGCGCTGCAGCGCCTCCTGGCGAATCCCGAGGCTGCTCGGGCCCCTGTCCGCTCGAAAGGAGGCATGGCGACCCCGCTGGGCTAACGGGGGAGACGGGCCGGGGTACCCGCCGCAACTCGAGAATGCACCGCCGCAAGTCGAGAACACCCCCGTGAGGCCACGCCCATAGAGGGAGGAGGCGCTTTTCCCTTGCAGGGCATGGAGAGCATGCCCCGGCACCTGTTCCGGCTCCGAACGGGGCTTGACTCCTTGCGGGCGACTCCAGGTGTCCCCCGAGATCCCCGGGCCAACCTGCCAAGAAAGCGGGGCTTCCCGCCACACCGCGAGGGCGTCCCCCGGGCCCCCCTCCTTGCGAGACGGGGCCCTTGGGATCTGCAGCGACGCGAGAGCCGTCCTGCCTTCTCTCTGGCGCTGCAACGGAGGCTGGACTCCCTCTAGGCGCCCCCAGAGGTTCCCTGGGATACCCGTGTCCACAGGCGAGCGGAACCCTGAGTCTCCAGAGGCCGCTCGCGAGGGGCCCCCCGTCGCCGTCGGCCCCTCCTCTCGAAAGGGGGGTCCAATCCCCTTCCTGAATGCCATCGCAATCCCTACATTCCCTCGCACCTCCAGAGCGGGACTCTCGCCTCTCCTGAGGTTCGAGAAGAGGCCCCAAGGGGCCAGTTCCGGCCGCAAGACCAAAGGTCCCCGAGGAACCCCCATCGGCAAGCGAGTCCAGTTCCCTGGACGTGAGGCGAGGGGAAGCCCAGCAGCCCCTGGCGATGTCAAAGGAGGCCTGGACTTCTCAGAGGCAACAAGAGAGGCTCCCCGAGGCGCCACGCCCCCGATTCAGAGAGAGGCCACCCCCGCTTCCCCCTGCGCGCCGCGCGGAAAAGCACGACCTTCGCCCCTGCATTCGAGGGGAAGCCCGATTGCCCTTGGCTGTGACCGGAGAGAAAGGCTGAGTCCCCTCGACTCCCTGGAGGCCACCCCACAGGTGCCAGTTATACCTGTCCCCTCCCCCCCTCCGGGGACCCCCGAGGGTCCTAGCTCCATGCCTGACGCGGACCCAGGGCGCTGCAGCGCCTCCTGGCGAATCCCGAGGCTGCTCGGGCCCCTGTCCGCTCGAAAGGAGGCATGGCGACCCCGCTGGGCTAACGGGGGAGACGGGCCGGGGTACCCGCCGCAACTCGAGAATGCACCGCCGCAAGTCGAGAACACCCCCGTGAGGCCACGCCCATAGAGGGAGGAGGCGCTTTTCCCTTGCAGGGCATGGAGAGCATGCCCCGGCACCTGTTCCGGCTCCGAACGGGGCTTGACTCCTTGCGGGCGACTCCAGGTGTCCCCCGAGATCCCCGGGCCAACCTGCCAAGAAAGCGGGGCTTCCCGCCACACCGCGAGGGCGTCCCCCGGGCCCCCCTCCTCCTTGCGAGACGGGGCCCTTGGGATCTGCAGCGACGCGAGAGCCGTCCTGCCTTCTCTCTCTGGCGCTGCAACGGAGGCTGGACTCCCTCTAGGCGCCCCCAGAGGTTCCCTGGGGATACCCGTGTCCACAGGCGAGCGGAACCCTGAGTCTCCAGAGGCCGCTCGCGAGGGGCCCCCCGTCGCCGTCGGCCCCTCCTCTCGAAAAGGGGGGTCCAATCCCCTTCCTGAATGCCATCGCAATCCCTACATTCCCTCGCACCTCCAGAGCGGGACTCTCGCCTCTCCTGAGGTTCGAGAAGAGGCCCCAAGGGGCCAGTTCCGGGCCGCAAGACCAAAGGTCCCCGAGGAACCCCCATCGGCAAGCGAGTCCAGTTCCCTGGACGTGAGGCGAGGGGAAGCCCAGCAGCCCCCCTGGCGATGTCAAAGGAGGCCTGGACTTCTCAGAGGCAACAAGAGAGGCTCCCCGAGGCGCCACGCCCCCGATTCAGAGAGGCCACCCCCGCTTCCCCCCCCTGCGCCGCGCGGAAAAAGCACGACCTTCGCCCCTGCATTCGAGGGGAAGCCCGATTGCCCTTGGCTGTGACCGGAGAGAAAGGCTGAGTCCCCTCGACTCCCTGGAGGCCACCCCACAGGTGCCAGTTATACCTGTCCCCTCCCCCCCTCCGGGGACCCCCGAGGGTCCTAGCTCCATGCCTGACGCGGACCCAGGGCACTGCAGCGCCTCCTGGCGAATCCCGAGGCTGCTCGGGCCCCTGTCCGCTCGAAAGGAGGCATGGCGACCCCGCTGGGCTAACGGGGGAGACGGGCCGGGGTACCCGCCGCAACTCGAGAATGCACCGCCGCAAGTCGAGAACACCCCCGTGAGGCCACGCCCATAGAGGGAGGAGGCGCTTTTCCCTTGCAGGGCATGGAGAGCATGCCCCGGCACCTGTTCCGGCTCCGAACGGGGCTTGACTCCTTGCGGGCGACTCCAGGTGTCCCCCGAGATCCCCGGGCCAACCTGCCAAGAAAGCGGGGCTTCCCGCCACACCGCGAGGGCGTCCCCCGGGCCCCCCCTCCTTGCGAGACGGGGCCCTTGGGATCTGCAGGGACTCGAGAGCCGTCCTGCCTTCTCTCTGGCGCTGCAACGGAGGCTGGACTCCCTCTAGGCGCCCCCAGAGGTTCCCTGGGATACCCGTGTCCACAGGCGAGCGGGGAACCTGAGTCTCCAGAGGCCGCTCGCGAGGGGCCCCCCGTCGCCGTCGGCCCCCTCCTCTCGAAAGGGGGGTCCAATCCCCTTCCTGAATGCCATCGCAATCCCTACATTCCCTCGCACCTCCAGAGCGGGACTCTCGCCTCTCCTGAGGTTCGAGAAGAGGCCCCAAGGGGCCAGTTCCGGCCGCAAGACCAAAGGTCCCCGAGGAACCCCCATCGGCAAGCGAGTCCAGTTCCCTGGACGTGAGGCGAGGGGAAGCCCAGCAGCCCCTGGCGATGTCAAAGGAGGCCTGGACTTCTCAGAGGCAACAAGAGAGGCTCCCCGAGGGCCACGCCCCCGATTCAGAGAGGGCACCCCCGCTTCCCCCTGCGCCGCGCAAAGCACGACCTTCGCCCCTGCATTCGAGGGGAAGCCCGATTGCCCTTGGCTGTGACCGGAGAGAAAGGCTGAGTCCCCTCGACTCCCTGGAGGCCACCCCACAGGTGCCAGTTATACCTGTCCCCTCCCCCCCTCCGGGGACCCCCCGAGGGTCCTAGCTCCATGCCTGAGCGGACCCAGGGCGCTGCAGCGCCTGGACGGGCTCCCTTGGGATTGCACCGACGTCGAGACTGTCTGATTTTTTGATGGGCCAACTCGGAGGCTGCCTGGGAGTCCCCATCTGTTTCCTGGAAGTACCAGGTACCAGGGAGCGAGGACTGTGTTGCCGCTATCCACTCTCCCCCCCCGTCCTGAGGGGGGCCTGGCCATCCCCATCGAAAACGCAGCTGTTTCCCTCATGAGCCTTACCATGGAGTTGCGCTTTCTGAGGTCCGACAGCAAGACCCCGCCAGGGCCATGGCCGCGTGACATATTTTGGCTACGGCTCTAGCAACGAGCGATCGGACATCCCTGATTCCCCTGCCGACGCCCTGGCGCAAGATGGCCGGGGGCCCCCAGGACTTTGTTTTTGATGACCAGCATCCGAGAACGACCCCCCCTCCAGAGGGCCACCCCTGCACAGGCAGGGGACCTCCATTCTGGCCGGGGTCCCCGCCCAGTTTCCTCTGGAGGGACGAGCAGAATGCCTGGAGGGCGCCCACCTGGCCAGTTCTGCGGACCCTGGGCTGGGCCCCTGCCTGGCTGCGTCCAGAAGGACCGCCTCGCTCCTCGAGACATAGTCCCCCCGGGCTCCGAAAAGGAGGCATGGCGACCCCCCCGGCTGGGCTAACGGGGGGGAAGGACTGGCCGGGGGTACCCGCCTCGCACCTCGAGAATGCACCCGCCAACCAAGTCTTGAGGACCGAACAACCCCCGTGAGGCCACGCGCCCAAGCAGGGGAGGAGGGCGCTTTATTTATCCCTTGCAGGGCATGGAGAGATGTGGCCCGGCACCGCGTTCCGGCTCCGAACGGGGGCTGTGACTCCATTGCGGGCGACTCCAGGTGTCCGCCGAATCCCCCCGAGGATCCCCCGGGCCACCCTGCCATGAGAAAGCGGGGCTTCCCGCCACACCGCGAGGGGGTCCCCCCCGGGCCCCCCCTCCTTGCGAGACGGGGCCCCTTGGGATCTGCAGCGACGCGAGAGCCGTCCTGCCTTCGCTCTGGCGCTGCAACGGAGGCTGGACTCCCTCTAGGCGCCCCCAGAGGTTCCCTGGGATAACCCGTGTCCACAGGCGAGCGGAACCCTGAGTCTCTCCAGAGGCACCGCTTCGCGAGGGGGCCCCCCGTCGCCCGTCGGCCCCTCCCTCCTCCTCTCGAAAAAGGGGGGGGGTCCAAATCCCCCTTCCTGAATGCCATCGCAATCCCTACATTACCCCTCGCACCTCC